>QTSX02003811.1:0-104456 GCA_014839935.2 Entomophthora muscae | reverse complement strand
AGCTGAGCCTCCAAGTATTCTTCTGCCGCCCGCATGGAGAACCGCCAATAGATACTGTTACCCTTTTGCAACCCAGTTCCTGTCACCTCCCTGGGCTCACTCAAAGCTAGGAAGAGCGCAGCAAACAATGGGTCTGTTCCCCCTAAGGCCAGCTGAGGCACCAGTAGCTGATCTAAGTGAACCCCCAAGTCCAGATAGCTGCCGTCCACATCATGCAGGACTACTTGCTTCTCTGCTGCCTTCACTACCTCCACTGGCCCAGTATGCTTGCGCCTCTTTGGAATTACCACTTGCACCTTCTTCAAGACTCTTCTTGTGACTCTTCTAGAGGGACTGTTCACCATAGCTGGCACCTTGAGACGCCAGCCATTTTTAAACCTGTTGTCTAATCCAGTGGAGGGAAATGTTGCAGATCCTGAATGGATTAGACGTAAAATTGTCCATCTAGGGATTAAACAATGGAACAATTGCGCTATTGCATCCTGATTCTAATAGCAATAAAGATGTTTAAAACGCGCCTATAACGGGTGTTCAATTTACCTTTTGAATGCGCACAAGGCACAGGCTTCACTTTCGGGATTATAAATAGAACAACTAAGTTATTTATATCTACCTCCTTAAGGAAAGCTGCAAGGAAGCGGTTGTTCTCTTGCACGGGACTTTTAGCTGTGCCACTCCACTCTCCTCCATTTAGGAAGTCCTTCTTTCTGTGCCTCCCTGCCTCTGGTGGCAATTCCCCCGCCTTACACTATATAAGTGCAATGCTATCTAAATAAATACCAGTTTTGTCTATACACCTTATTATTCTTCTGTCTTTCATAGGCTGTTGCTATACCATCAACAGGTATAGTATTAAGAATTAGGTCACTGACTAACTATTTGTAGAAAATAGCAACCCTTTGCTGCAACTTTTACGACAGAATGTGATTGTATGTCCATAAAAATAAAGGATTTTCTTTTGGATTGAATATGTATTTTTGAGATTTCTGGTTTAGTAGTGAGTAGTTATTTTCTTCTGGCTTAGCCTTGAATAGTAACAGAATTTCTATATATGTGATTTGAAGTGTATAATATTGTATCCTTTCCAGGTTTGAATAATTTTAAAGTTTAATCACTTTCTATGTCTAAACATTGTTATCAAGATTGTATTTTTCCTTTGATTTTAGTCATAGTGGAGCTTCTCAATTTCGGTTAGTGTTTCCTAGAGTGCTTACTGTACATTAAATTTGGATTCCAAATCCTGAAATTAATATTTGAGTTTACTAGTGGCATTCAAAAGTGATTTAAGATTTGGTTCATGGATTTAAAAATCCCGCAATTCCAAAAAAATATAGTAAACTTAATAAAATGATTGATGGATTTGAACACTTCAAATCTGATTCCAGTTAATTCATTTTTTCCATTGGAAATATGCAGTTTGACTTAAAATTTGAAAAGTGTCTATTAGTTCCTGTATTTTTAAAAATTCAAAAAATACAAAGAATTCAATTTAATTTTAAAAAAGGCAACCCATAAATGTGATTCAAAATTTGAATCAAGGATTTGACAATCCCACATTTTTATGTTTAGGTTCTGAATATACAGTATTTCCTGAATATTATTGATGAATTCTTTAATACCTTGGGGCTTCAAGAGTCTTCACTAAGATTTACTTGACAGAGGATACCATCAAGTATGAGTCAAACCAAGGATATCCCAAAAACAGAATCAGAACCAAGTACAGTTTCTTTGGATTTTTAGTCCTAATTTTTGGTATAGCCAATGCTCCCAGTAATTTTATTACATTCATGGATGAAGTTTTCAAAAAGCATAAGAAAAACCTGCCATAGCTTAACAATAAGAAATTATAATCTAGAGTCCCACTAAGGAACAAAAATTTAAAGACATCCATGTGGTGCTCACAACATTAAAAAACAATCAATTGGTAGCCAAACTGTCCAATTGTGAATTCTTATCAACCAAATTACTGTTTATAGGACACATTATTAGCAAAGATGGGATTAAACCAGACCCAGATAAATTAAAGGCTATGACTGACATGCCAGCGCCATATAGCAAGAGTGAACTCCAAATGTTCTTGGTAATGGTTTTGTATGCTAGAAGATTCATCCACAATTGGAGAGCTCTAACCCCCTGTCTGTAATCACTGGAAAGACAACAAAATTGTGTAGACCCCACTAAAAGACCAACATTTCCAAAAAATTAAAAGGGCAAATGGTCATAGCCCCATACTACAGTATCCCAATTAGGAAGGGATCTAAAAATTAGAGACATACACTTACAACTATGCAATAGGAGGAGCACTTAGGATTCAAACCACAGAAAAGGATTTCCTCCCTGTGGCCTATGAATCAAAAAGATTGCCTGAAGGTGAAAAAAGTTACCCATATGCAATTTTGAAATAAATAGTGACTGCCAATGTTTAATTAAGCAGTTTTGCTATCTGGAAGATGAAAAAATATTTAAAGTGCCAATCAACCATAAACCATTAGTGTTCTTTAAAACACAACAGCTCCTCTCAATAAGACAGCTGAATTAATTGCCCTCTCCATGTGACCGTAAGACAGTCACTTGGAATATTTAGCCAAATAAATACACTTAAATATATTAAGTTGTTGCATTTTATTTATAGATTTTAATGTATAAGTTTATGCAATTCTTTGGTTAAGAATTCCTAGATAAACTGGGTATCTGTATAAGATAAATAATAAAGTGTCTGGCAGTTAACCAGGCTGTACTGTAAATTCAGAACATAAACATAAAAATGCAGGGATTATCAAATCCTTAATGCAAATTTTGAATCACTTTTGTAGGATGGCTTTATCAAAATTAAATTAAATTTTTTGTATTTTTATTTGAATTTTTAAAAATGTGAGAGCTCATAGAAACTTTGAAAATTACAAGTTGAACTGCATATTTCCAATGGACAAATTTAATTGACTGAAATCAGATTTAAAGTGTTCAAATCCATCAATCATTTTATTAAGTTTACTATATTTTTTTGGAATTGCAGGATTTTTAAATCCATGAACCAAATCTTAAATCACTTTTGAATGCCACTAGTAAACTCAAATATTAATTTCAGGATTTGGAATCCAAATTCAATGTACAGTAAGCACTCTAGGAAACACTAACCCAAATTTAGAAGCTCCACTGTGACTAAAATCAAAGGAAAAATACAATCTTGATAACCATGTTTAGACATAAAAAGTGATAAAACTTTAAAATTATTCAAACCTGGAAAGGATACAATATTATACACTTCAAATCACATATATAGAAATTATGTTAATATTCAAGGCTAAGCCAGGAGAAAATAACTACTCACTACTAAACCAGAAATCTCAAAAAATACATATTCAATCCAAAAGAAAATCCTTTATTTTTATGGACAGACAATCACATTCCAAACCAGCTTCTGCACCAGCCTGTGGGGCAGCCTGTCCATGAGGGCGCCCCAGAGAGTCCAAGAATAGACCTAGAACATAACTTGAGGGGAGCAATTCCAACACACAGGCCTTTCAAGGTGTCAGTGCCAGCCAACCACTTCCTGCATCACAAGCCAGAACTACCATCTTGAATCCCAGTCAGAAGCCACTCACAAGGCCTACCACCAAAGTGTCCCATACCAAGGCCATCAGGAATAATGAGGTTACATACACCTCCACTGTGTACCCAGTTGTCACCTGGCCCCAGACTCTTGGTCCAAGAGTTGCTACTTCCTGCCCTGCGTCTTTGATACATCATATGAGCCATTGATCACCACCAAAGAGCCATTTGTGCCTGTATCATATGCCACCATTGACAGCACCAGCGCAACCAAGCGTGATCCCACCTTCTACACAAAGGTTCCCATCCCCTGTGTTGAGCCTGCCAGCCAGTATGCTATGGTATCTGCCAAGGGCCGGTTTTGGTTGACAGATAATGAGCATGAAGCTCTCCTCAACTGCTTGAACGGGGGAATGGCAGTTTGGGATATTGCATTCCAATTTGGTGTCATAGCCAGATATATTGGCAACATCAACACCAAGTATGGCAACGCCGGGAAAATTGCAAAATCTGCCAAGGCTAAGCAGCAGCCCAGCCTACTTCAGCCCATCCATCTCAAGGTAATCAAGCAGTGGGTTACCAAGGATTGCCACCTGGATTCACTTGCTTTCCAATCAATGCTCACCACAAAGTTCAGGATTTATGTTTTTAAAACCCTTGTATACAAAGCAATGATCAAATTGGGCTTCTCATGGAAGGTGCTTGGAGTTTCTCCGTACAACAGAAATAATGAGAAGACCATCAAGTATTGATACATTTATGCCAAGACATATCTGATATTAAAGGAGACTGGCAATGTACAGTTCTTCTATATCAACAAATTGTTGTTTTCCTCCTCACTCAGGTCTAGGCATGGGTGAGTTGAGAAGGGGTCCAAGGACGGCGTAGCCCATTGTGCAGCTGTCTGTTCCCAGACCTATTCCATGGTTGCGCTTCTTGGTCCTCGCGGGTTGGACCAATACCAAATGATCAAGGGTTCCCACAATAGCGGGACTTTTCTTGATTTTCTCCAAGTTGTCAAGGAGTACCTTCAGATAAATTATAGCGGCACAACCAACATTGTTGTGTTTGATAATGTTGGGCTCCACAAAGTGGATCTGGTTGTGTCCAAGTTCCCCCCTATTGACAAGAATAGCCACTCCTCCAGCCACTGCCTTGCTGATTGTCCAATGAGACTTCTCTTCCTCCCGCCATATTCCCCATTCCTGAATCCAATTGAGGAGGTGTTTGGTTGGATCAAGAATAAGGTGAAACAAGGCCTTCCTCAGGACACTGAGGACCTATTCAATATTCTTGAGGTCAGCCAATTTGCAATGCCACCCAATGTGGTGGCGGCTTTTTACAAGCGCTCAGAATTCTTCCTCCCTAAAGCCCTGGCCTCCAAGCCAATCAGATAAATGGGCTCTCTGGTTTACTTTGTTTTTATTTTTATTTGTTTTGTTTTTATTAGGTCTCAAAAATTATTATTTATATATAATAATTTGACGTGTGATTGTATTATAGACATATAAAAATACGTAGAAAAGGTAAGTAAAATTAACTATACTAGGTATGAAGAATATATTTTTATTATAATGCACTGAATACTTTATTGACTGTTGCGCTACCAAATAAATAAATTAAAAAAGATTGAAATATAATTTTTATTTAAATAATTGTTAATTGTTGTTGGTACTTTGGCTTTTTTACGCCACAAATCAGACCTTACGTGTCATCATATAATCCTTGTTATTTCAGTGCCACTATAGCCACACAACACGGCAACCAATGATATTTATATAATCCTTATTAATTTGTACTTAGGACGCAGTTCAATTATATTGAATATGTGTATCAAATTATATTACAAGGGAAAGGTAATTTGAGTTGTAAACAATCATTTGTTTAGAACAATAGTGGAGCGGGCCGCATGATGCGGATAAATTCAATTCTTCATGTTTATCTTTGTGATAAATGGACCTGTACTCAATGAGTAGTAAATAAAAACAACTTTAATTCTTTTTTATTTGACGTATTGGCAACTATAACTAAAGTCTTTTAATATACTTAGATATATTAATGATTATAATTTACATACTAAAATTTAAAATTAAAATTAAAATATTAATTATAAATCTTAAAAGTTAAATATTTTAGTTTAAATAATCAAAATATAATTTTTTTATTAAATTGTGATTTATGCAATATCAAAATATTTGATATTAAATATGTCAATATTAAAGATTTTAACAGTGAATATTTTAATATTAAAATTTTAATATTTAAAATAAAAAAATAAAATATAAATTTTAAGTTGCAAGGGAAAATGATTTATTAGGGGAATGCAAATTGCAAGGGGAATGTGTTTATTCCGGGGAATTATACCCTGAATTAAATTTTCAGCTAATGCATCTAATTGGGTCCACATACTCTTCTGTATGTGGTGGATGACTCTGGCGCCAATTGCTAGAGGGGTGGCGCTCAACACCCTGGTGGTGGCCAACTGTCTTATAAAAGGCAAACAGGTGAGGGAATCCACTAGCAGGTTTTTTTGGGGGGCATGTAGTACCTGTATAGAGTTGCCAATGCAAACAAATCATAGAGGATGTGCTCGACTGTCCTGTATCCCTGTGGTGTTTTCTGGCAGTCTAGGGCTATGCGGCATATGTCAATCTGTATAGGTACATTTTCTATTTTTTTCACATTGGCTTTCAGTATGCAATGGAGCAGGATTCCCAGGTACACCGCAACATGGATCCTTTGCAAGGTATATTTCTCTGAGAACATGCACAGTTTTTAAACGTTTGCACTAACCTATTAATATATGACGTTTGGTTGAACTTGAAGAGGGTTCCAGGGGGCGCCCAACTTGAATCAGCCCCCCAGGCTCAGCAAATGAAATAAATAAAGGTTTAAAATTATTCACAAGGACTGCATCCCCGACTTTATTTGATAGTGCCTTAAAAACTTTGTTAAAATTTTCAGTTTTTAAATATTCAGTTCCTATTTGAAATTTGGTTTTGATTAGGTTTTTTCATATTCATTGATGTTTGTGAATGGGAATTGTTGAATACTTTCATATATATTCATCAAAGTTTAGTTTGACATCCCCACAAATTTCATTCATCTATTTGAAGTTGATATTTGCTCCTATTTTGTATGCTTCCCTAATCCATGGCAAGCACCCCGCGGGTGGTAAATATTCCCTAGCTTTAGCTTTGATATTTGAAAAATTATTCATATTCTGTTGAATTACTTTATTTATTTGGTTTTATTTATTTGTTTTACAGAGGCTACCAGTGATTGATAACCCCTGTAGAACCAACTCGGCGTAAAAGCTGCCATTTCTGCGACCTTGTCCCCATTCCTAGTGATAACTAAAAAAATATAAGTAAAACATAAAAATACTTACTAATTGTTTCCCCTGCAGCCCCCTCAGCCACAGGTGCCACTTCAGCAAACTTTATGAGCGTTGGCTGCTCTTCATTAATTTTTCTAGGCTTAATTTTTTATCTTTCTTGCAACTTGTTTTTCTCTTGTTTTTCATTTGATAAATTTTCAGTATTTCTTGAAGTGCTTCTGCTTCTTGACTGAGTTTTGTTTTCATCTGTTTCCATTTGAGTATTTCCCTCTTCATTTTTGTTTATTTCCTTTGGGATTTCAGTTCCTTCAATCAGTTTGATTTTATTATTGTTTTCTTTGGCCCCCTTTCAGAACTCCCACAAATTGTAGTTGCATCATTGAACTTAAGACTTGATAAAATTGTTTGCTGTAGATTAAGTAACGCTTCTTTGTTCTTTTCATCTATAATATTTCCTAGTTTATTCAGAGCATCTTCTTTTGACTGGATTAGTGGCTGGCCCTCATTACCCAGCTTTCCTGTTACTATTTCCCTGATATTTTTTTCTAGTTCAACAACCTTTTGCAGGTGTGCTTCTAATTTGTTTATCAAGTTATAGATATTTGACATTTTGTTTCTATTACATCAAAAATTGGTTTTTATAGTACTACTTTCAACGCATTAATATTTTTCATCATCATTAATAAATTAAAGACCATAAATGTAAATATTGCATACAAATATTGCAATTAGACGTCAACTCTTGATATTTTGATAGTATATGTCTAATCAATTTATTTTTTCAAATAAAATTCATTGTAAACTTGGCCCTTTTAATTGTAATTTATACAAATGAACTGTGTTTATATTAGAGAGCCATTAACGCTTAGTATAATATTGATACATAGTGCATTTTACAGACTGTATATTTACCTATTTGTACTAATTTGGTAAACTTTTTAGTTGGATTTTGCAAGGTAATAATAATGTAATGTGTTATTAAATTACTGTTTATTACATTAATTGGCTGATTTTCTTTGCTGTGGCAATTGTGCGTTTTCTGATATTTACGCACTAGTATCCAATTGATTGGTTTCACATCTAATTGCAAAGGCAATAGGAAATCAAGCCGCCACCCCAACCACATCTGGTCTTGGGGTGGCGGCTTGATTTCTTATTGCCTGTGTGATTGGATGTGAAACCAACCAATTGGATACTAGTGCGTAAATATCAGAAAATGCATAATTGCCACAGCAAAGAAAATCAGCCAATTAATGTAATAAACAGTAATTTAATAACACATTACATTATTATTACCTCGCAAAATCCAACTTAAATTTTACAGAATCCTTATCAATAGGTAAATATACAAGCTGTAAAAGCACTCTGTAACAATATTTGTAATAAGTGTTAATGGTTTCCTAATATAGACACAGTCCAATTACAAAATTGCAATGAGAAATACCACATTTACAATGAATTCTATTTGAAAAAATGAATTGGTTAGACATATACTATCAAAATATCAAGAGTTGACGTCTAATTGCAATATTTACATTTATGGTCTTTAATTATTAACAATGATGAAAATATCCATAGAAATAATTATATGTTACCACATCAAATTTACAACATTATTTACATATGGGAGATTCTAACAATGTAAAAAAATATATTATTAATTATGAACTGAAAGAACAAAATTAATTTTAATAAGTTATCACAAAGAAAAGTTTTTTACTCATCAAAGGACAAGTAGGGGAGGGAATGGGCAGAAAGAGCATTGCTTCATATACGCCTGTGAAAGGGACGGCATCAGAGATAGTGGTGAGGGAATGGGTGGTGGTTTGGGAGTCAGGGTTGGAAGGCGGGTAGCTTGGTCTTGATGGGGGAGTTGGGGAGATAGGGTTTGTTGACTGGGAAGAGGCGGCAAGAGCTGATTGCTTCAATTGCTCAAATTATTCTTCTGTCACATATATGGGCTTTAAAAATCAAAAGGAAAATCATGGGGAGGCAGGAGTACTTTCTAGACTTATCACTATCACTTGCATAGAAAATGACAAGATCTGGTAGGTCCTGGACAAACACAAAAGTGAAAAGTTCATACCCCTTATCAATTTGGGTGCACAGTTCATTGTATGTGGCAGGCTTTAGGCGCCTGAGAGCAGAACCAAAATTGTAGAGACATACATCTGCAAGATGCATGTTAGCGTGGTTGATGGGGTAGGACCAACAGGTATGCCCTGCACCCGTAATTTCCTTGGTTGTCCATTCCCACTGCTCCTTCTCAGCACTCAGAACAACTGTGTATGCGGCGTTTTGGGTAGCCCACTCCTCCAGCATGGTACAAAACGCCATTTCAAAACGCCACCTTGAAATACTCCATCTCAAATTTCTGCTATCTTGATTTATTAGTAAAAACGCCATTTTGATTTACGGCATTTTGACTAAGAAAAAACGGGTTTAAATTTTAGATTTTTTGAACTCCAAAAATAACCCAAAACATTCCCAAAAAATAAAGATTCAAAAAACATTTCTAGGCTTAAAAAATCCTCAGAATTCCAAATCTTCAATAAATTTTTTGTTTGATTAATAGCAACATAGTTGCGTAAAGCCCAAAAGTTAAAATAATCCCAAAAACAACTATTTCCATCTATTTAACTACAAACTATACTTTAAAATAAGCATAGAATTGTACCAAATACTAAATAAAACTAAAATAATAATAAAATTAAAGGAAATAAGAGAGCAAATAAAGGAGTGTTTATTGCAAATAGGCTCAAACATTGGTAGAAAGAGCAACTGAGATAGCTTGGAGATGCTCAAGCTTGCTATCCTTGGGATAGTAGGCAAAGACCACCTTGCTGATTTCAGTGTACCTTTCACCGCTTTGGTCATCTTGGGGGGATCACCCTTGGTCTTCATGCCAATCTTGAAGAGCCAGGCAGAGATGGCTTGTTGGGTTTTGAGGTGGACCATGATCTTATTGAATTTGGGCTTATGAACCCTAACCCTTGTAGCAAACTGGCTATGCCACCCTTCAAGGGAAGAGGTTGTCTTGATCAGCCTTTCTTTGACCTGCTTATAGCAATTCCAGGTGATTAAGTCACCGCCTTTTCTAATGTGGTGTGCTCCTTGGAAGATGCCAACCCATTGAGTCTCAAAATACTCAATAAAGGGCGCAAAGGCTGCCTGGTTGGCTATGATATAGGGATGACAGAATGTGTATCATAAAATGCATTGGTCTCCTCCTTTTGCACAAGGGCAAGGGCAGCAAAGCAATTAAAAAGTCCTTTGCTTCTTTAGTGCTTTCAGTGTAAACCAGCTCATGGAGGTCAGAGCACTTTTGGAGGCAGCAGTAGAGTGCCTGCCAGAAGTAGAAGTAGCATCCCTGAGGGGAGATCTTAAAGACACAAATAAAGGCATTTTCCTGAGCCTGTTCAAAATCCATTACCAGATATTTGTGGTGAAGAAGGCTTTCAGGCTTTTTCTTGGTTAGGATGGGAGTGTCTTCTTCTTGGGAGATGGATTTTTTCTTGCGCCCACTAGTCTCCTTGGGCTCCTCTTCAATTGTTGGGTGGATTTCATCCTGTTTGGCCTTTAAAATTGTGAGTGCCCAGACATAGGTTTACTGCTTATTATTTTGGAGGAAAAAGAAGACCAGGGGAAGAACCAGATTTCTAACCTGCCCATGGATATTCCAAAGCTGGCTAAAGAGCTTTGGGCAGGTGGAGAAAGTGCCATCTGCAAGCCAGGTCTTACACTTGAGGAGGTTGCACAGATCCTGGCTTGTTGCAAAAAAGATGATACGCTCTGGGGCATGTTGACCATCATCATGGAGGAGGAATCTCTCTTCATGGCAAGATAGTTTTTGCTCCTCAGTAATGATCAATTGGTCAATAGAGCTTGCACTGACGCCTTCAGTGCTCAGAGCATATATTTGATCAGTAAAATATCTCTGTAGTTTTAAGCGCCATCAACAGTTGCTAGTTGGGTATCATTTAAATTAAGGAGCACATTGTTGACAACCTCAGTTGCAGTTTGATCCTTTGTGGTTGGGATCACCTGGAAAAGAAACCAGCGGATAAGTTGATAGAGAGGGTCAAAAGGCTTGGCGCAGTTGTAGTTAACAGTAAGGGCCTTAAATCTGATGAACCCATAAGTTGTGAGCCTTGCTGGGCAGCCAACGTTATCACATTTGAAGTGATGTTGGCGGATGGGCTTCTTCTCATCATTACAGCTGAAGCTGTAGCCCTTGTAGACAAAACTTGTACCTCCTTTCTTTGTCATACTTAGATAGCTGATAGGGTATGTTGTTGGCACAGCAAAGGTGCCATTTTAGTTGCATACATTGTGGATGGAGTTAAGATCCCAGAGCCCAATTGTCTCATCTGCAGGAGCACCAGGCTCAGGCTCCTGCTCCATTTCATCCTCAGGCTCTGAAGTGGGGTCAGAATGGCAATTGAAGTTGAGCAACTTCTCTTGAGAATCAGAGGGGGAGTAAACAAATAGAGAATGGGGAGGGGTAGGACTGTTTCTCTCTTGTTTAGATGATGGAGTTGGGGTCTTGGGGGAGCTTTGGCCTTAGAAGGCTGCTGCTTTGGGGTTGTCTTGGCCTTTTTGGCCTAGGGCAGAGTGCTTTTGGACTTTGAGGCCTTGGAGGCCTTGGGCGCAGCTTTGGCAGTTGACTTGGGAGGCATCTAAAAATGAATTAGTATAAAGTATGAGCAACTTGGGGTTGTTTTTAAAGAGAAAAATGAGAATGCTTTTAATATAAAAGTATCACATTTTTTACATAGAACTGTAGAAGAGATCAAAAAATATATACTATCAAAATTTCAATGTTTTTTTGTAAAAAAATTTTATTAGTAACGCAAGTAGGCAAAACTTTAAGTTTTGACTGAAAATTTGCTTTCAAAATGGCGTTTTTGAAGTGATGTAATTGAGGTGCTGTAGCTCAAAAACATAGTTTTTTTGACCATTTTTTATATTAAATTAACAAATCTACGGTGGAGCTACCTCAACCAGCCAAAAAGTAAAACTTGAATTTCTCAAAAACTAGCTTATACAACTGGGGTTAAAAAGTACCCAGTTGTTTAGAGGAGATAAAAAATATATTTGCAAAGTTTCATATGTTTTCTTTCATTTTTTATTAATATGGTATTTGACGTGCATATGTACTTTTAAAAAGTGGAAAGCAAGAATTGCAGTGGGGGAATCAATATAGTGTAGCCTTGAGTCATAGGTAATTTCCCCTTATTTTCCCCTATCCATTATGCGCATTAAATCAATTGGGTGATATGAAACTCGGTGGAATTTGAAGTGACGTAAATCAAAATGGCGTAATCACCCCCTTCTATATTAAAATCACTATTAAAATATTTTATTAAGAAAACCCTTATCAAACATCCATGTATACTAAAGTTATAAATTAAATATAACAAACTGGTTTTTTTTACCCAGCAATGACAATCACTAGAAGGACTATCATAGTGGCGTCTATTTAGGTTGTTTGTATTATAAGTGTCTTAGATTAATACTATAGGAACATCTTCTGGCACTATACAACAGGCTTTATTTTAGTTTGAGTATAAGCTTATTTTAGTTTAAGATAAATGGTGTAATTTGAAATGACGTAAAGTTGAGATGGCATAAATACGCCCCACACTAAGTGATTTCATATGTAAATAAAGTTAACAAAATAAGATTTAATTAATCTGACCTGAGGTGACAGAATCAAGATGGCGTAAATTTGAGATGCTGCATTATAAAGGTATATGTAAATTTTAACTATTGTATTGTTTATTTTATTTTTTGTGATTCAAAATCACTAACACAAAAAACACTATCTTGAATTAAATTTGAGATGGTGTTTTTTGAGATGCCGTTTTTGAAATGGCGTGTCCTACCTCCAGCATGGCCTTGAGCTCCATCTGGTAGGCATATCCATCTGCTGTGTTTGACAAGATGGAGTAATGATTGACCCCCAATGGGGAAACTTCCAACAAAACCCCAACAAATTGATACAGGATTGGTCTGTGCTTGTATACGTCAGACTGGAAACGCTTTTCTCAAGTCTTGAATACTTGCAGAAATCTTGGTATATGACAGGAAAATTAATCATTGTGCGTCCTATTTCCCTTCCTTTGATAAAATTGATGTTCTAGAATCATAGGGGTCAGTGTCCAATAAAATGAGGCCACTAAGAACCTAATTGGATAAGAGCCTGGCAGCAACCACAACTCTGTGCATCCACAAATTCACCCTTCTCTTATTGGTAAAAATGCTGTGGAGTCCAAGTTGTAGACACACCTGGACCAGGGGCATACAAGGGTCCATTCCATGATAGCCATCATGAAAGGTTAAGCTTTTTCACCTTCAGTTGAAGCACAGGCACCATTTGGGGTCTTCTTGGTAGGGGGGCCACAGTTGGTGTGGGCTCACAGGGTTGTAGCCACAGTGGACTTTGCAAAACCCATTGTGGCTGAAATTTCCCTGAGGGACATAAGCATCCCTTGTTTTTTGATCATTTTGAGAACAATCTCCTGGGTGATTAGCTTTCTTCTGCGCCTTGCAGGCTGATTGGCTGGGGGAGAGATATGTTCATCTTGTGAACTGGTCAATGTCATCTGATTGGCTGTTTTGGTCTCCTGGGCTCTCTGGGTGACCCCATGGCTAAAATATCTGGTTCTGGATGCCATTGCTGATAAGGGATTTGGGTTGGCAGCTGCTTGTGCATGGTGGGCAAACAGGGCCATGCTGTAAGTTGCAGGAGAAAGAACACACTCCTGGGTGGGGCTTGTGGAGGGGCCTGTGGGTTAGGAGTGGCCATAGACAGAGGCTTCACTGTCAAGAGACCCAGTGTAGCCCTGCATGATTTCTCAAGGCCAGGGAACAGCTCGTTGACTTGGTTATTATTGAAAGAAGACATGATACATTTTTATTAAAAATTTTAAACTCAAAAATAGATGTGTATATTTTAGTCAATTTTATTGTTAAGTATGTTAAGTTGGTGAATATTACAATCTAAATTTTAGCCGTTCTAAATTGGAATAGGGTGATTTTTGAGAATGCCTATGATTCCTAAAAGAATTAGCACAAATCCACTATAGATCCTTTGGCATTTTTTTGAGACACTCATAAAATATATTTATTTCAAATCACCTCATTTCTGATTTAAAATTTGGTTCTTGGATTTTACAATCCCAAAATTTCATATTTGTTAATTTTTACATGATGTCTATGATTTGTTTGAAATACAGAAAATATTAAATTGTACATTAAAATCCTGCATTTTTGATTCATGTATCCTGCATGTCAAGATTTTGTTGTCTTGAGGAATTATTTTTATTAGAGGACATGGTAATATGAGTGTTGATAGGAGACTGTATGGCAACAGTCTGTAGCTACCAATTGGGCTTGGGGTACAGCTACGGCTTTGGCAAGATCCTGTGGGCCGTAGGAGAAGATACACGGTTCTGCAAGTAGAAGGCAGCACACTCTACTTGGATACTTCTGACTACTAGGTGTTGGCTAGTAGTGATACAATAGATAGGGATCCTTAATTTCTAATCCCAATGGTGAATATTATTCTCAATCTCTAATCAGGAGAGCACTTTATATAGGGTGGATAAGCCCTCTTGCCAGATTGTAATATGGTGCATCTAACTCTTACTAGTCAGTCTATCTGTTCCCCATACTGCTAGTTTCAGCCCCCCAAGTTAGGCAGCCATGCTGGTCTGGCATGGGACTTCAATAGATTACCGGACCTCAGCTTATCTCATCAGTGTATTGACTTCATCTTGTATACAGTTTATGCATGTGTGAGTTTAGTTACCCTATCAACTGGGTTTTTGCATCATGTATTATTCTTCTATATGACCTTCTATATTAGTCATAGAATTTGAGGTGTCTTCAAGCGCAAATGTTTGGTGTTAACCATCTTGCATTAGAATTCCTGGGCATTCTGTCTTATTGGCTGTACAACGTTCTGTGATTGTGGCCCAGGACATCAAGCCTGTTTGCTCAGGTTCAATCCAATGAGCAACCATTCTCAGATCAGGATCAATCTTTGGAGTAATCATCAATGTACTGAATAGTCAAATCCCAGGAGCAGGATAAGTTGGTGCTTCTATAAGCAAGCCAGCTAAATGGAAATTGGCTGTCTACCCAATCAACCAAGGAGAATAATGGTCAAGTATATTACATTATTCCGGAGGCTTGACAACACCAAAAGTTAACCCACACCATTTTGTTTGTAAATCAATGTATTTTGGATAGTATTTTGAATAGTCTTGCTTGGCGCGTGTCAGGGATTCTTTCCCTCAATACTTGAATCTTATTTACACAAATTGTAAAAACAAGCTTACAAACCAGCACCAGAACAAATATTCAAAAGATTTAAAGTCAAAAACACCACACAACACACTTCACAATTATGCTGTTGGTCTCAAAAGCTTTGGAAACCAGATTTGAACCCTGGACGCTTCTAAAGAATGCATTATTAGTATTGGATCATCACAAACTATTGAATTACCTATTTATGATCATTTGATTTGATTGTTTTCTGCTTTCAAAAAGCCTTTTGAAATCAAAAGGGTTAATAATAAGCGGGTTTACGTTACTTACCGCTCAGCGTTTGATTGGCGTCTCTTAGCTTCTTGGACAATCCTGGACCCGCTTTCTCTGCCTTTAGGCATAGCTCTGTACTTCAGTATATTGAATCTTCTCAGTTTACACCGCTTAATTAGCTTGAACATGCTAAAGAATTTCTGGATCCTCTGCCTAAACCACATCAGTTTGATAATCCTTAAGCCATTATTTAAGTTTTACTTAGACAGGTACTTCAAATAATTGATTTTCAGGTAAATCATATTCATTTCCCAAACTCCTCCCAAAGGTTCAGCCTTGTTTTTGAAGCTATATAAGTTCCAAACTTTCCTTCAACCCAAATGTTCCAACAATAAAGATTATTAATCTTCTAGCTACTCCTCCATTTTGATAACACTCCTTTTCTGAAGCCATGAGGGGAATTCTTTTCCTATCTTGGTTTCTAGCCTACTTCTTGACCAAGGTGTACGCCTTGGAAAACCCAACTCCAACAACAGACTGGTATAATTCCTCCCCAGATGACGCCCTCCAGAAGGAATCCCTTGCCAATGGATGGTTCAAATATCCTTCTGGACATTGGGGACGTAAATTCCACTATGGCTGCTTGTTTGCTTCCCCACCCACTGAACCTACTCTGGTTAGACCTTACACCTCATTTTACCTCTTGACGTATTTGTTGGGCTACTATCTACTTGGGCAATTCAGTTCTATGTTTGGAAGATTTGCTTATCTAGGACAACTTGGACATCTTGCAATGGTCACGGTTCCTATTGGCTTGGTCATAGCAGGCTTGAATGTAGGGGCCTTGGCCCATCAGCTGGGAAGTTTATTCCCCGCAAAGTGGGTCCCTGACAGCGCGTGAGCAATTCTTTGCTGTTGACCCATTTTGCCCATTAACGCAAAAAATCCCTGTTAAAAGAGTGTATATTTTAATCTGATAGTTGGAATTCACTTAAATATGAAATCATTTTTTAAAACCTGAGGTATTTTTGGTTGTCACCATAGCTTTTTGAAACGTTTTTACTACAAAATACACTAGAATTGCACTAAACTAGCCATCTAAATTAGTACATGTAGATTATATTTTTCCATTATGTACCATTTATTTTATTTGAAAACTAGTATTTTATTGATATCTCACATTGAATGTGAATGTTTTATTTGATGTTAGCTATACTAGGTTGTATTGCTATCCATGTTAATTCCACATTATATGCAAAACTCAATGAATTTTGTTTAATAAAATTCATTGTAAATGTGGTATTTCTCATTGCAATTTTGTAATTGGACTGTGTCTATATTAGGAAACCATTAGCACTTATTACAAATATTGTTCCAGAGTGCATTTTCCAATAATTATGCACTGGCATCTAATTGACAAGTTTTCACATCCTACTACACAGGCAATAGGATGTGAAAACAGCCAATTGGATGCCATTGCATAATTATCAGAAAATGCCCAATCACAACAGCAAAGAACATCAGCCAATTAATAGTCATAAATAGTGATTGATTGATCCATTGTATTATTACTAACTCACAAAATCCAACTTAAATTTTACAGAATCCTTATCAATAGGTAAATATACAAGCTGTAAAATGCACTCTGTAACAATATTTGTAATAAGTGTTAATGGTTTCCTAATATAGACACAGTCCAATTAAAAAATTGCAATGAGAAATACCACATTTACAATGAATTTTATTAAACAAAATTCATTGAGTTATGCACATACTATCTAAATATCAAGAGTTAACCTCTAGCTGCAATATGCTAATGTAATATTTACATTAGTTGGTCCTTACTTTATTATTGATAATAAAAAATATTCATGCAACTAATTATATGTCACCACATCTAATTTACAACATTTTATTAATTATGGGGAATGTCATTAATGTAAAAAGAATATATTATTAATTATGAATTGAAAGAAAGAATATCATTTTATTAAGTTGTCAAAAAGAAAGGTCTTATTTTACTATTCAAGGGTTAAGTAGGGGAGGGAATGGGTGGAATGTATGTTGCCATCATCTGCGCCTGTAAAAGGAACAACACCAGAGGTAGTGGGGAGGAAATGGGTGGTGGCTTGGGAGTCAGGGTTGGAAGGCGGGTGGCTTGGTCTTGATGGGGGAGTTGGGGGAGGCAGAGTTTGTTGACTGGGAAGAGACCACAAGAGCTGATTGCTTCAATTGCTCAAATTCTTCTGTCATATATGTGAGCTTGACAGAAAAAATGGATGGGTGTGGGGGAAGTCAGGAGTCCTTTCTAGACTTATCACTATCACTTGCATAGAAAATGATGAGATCAAATAAGTCCTGGAGGGACACAGAAGGGAAAAGCTCATAACCCTTATCAATTTGGGAGCACAGTTTGTTGTAGGTGGCAGGCTTTAAGCACCTGAGGGCAGAACCAAAATTATAGAGACATACATCTGCAAGATGCATGTTGCCGTGGTTGATGAGATAGGACCAACAGGTATGCCCTGCACCCGTAATTTCTTGGGTTGCCCATTCCCGCTGCTTCATCTCTGCACTCAGTACAACTGTGTATGCGGCGTTTTGGGTAGCCCACTCCTCCAGCATGACATTGAGCTCCGTCTGGTAGGCATACCCATCTTCTGTGTTTGACAATGTGGAGTAATAATTGACACCCAAAGGGAAAACTGCCAACAAAACCCCAAAAAATTGATACAGGATTGGCCTGTGCTTGTATACGTCAGACTGGATGCACTTTTCTCCAAAGTCTTGAATACTTGCCAAAATCTTGGCATATGACAAAAAACAACATTATTACAGGTCCTCATTGCCCTTCCTTTGATGAAATTGACAACAGTACAATCATATGGGTCAGTGTCCACCAAAATGGGGCCACTGAGAACCTGATTGGATAGGATTTGGGCGCAACCATAACTCAGTGTATCCACAAATTCACTGTTCTTTTGTTGGTGAAGATACCATGGGGTCCCAGCTGGAGACAGACCTGGACCAAGGACATCCATGGGTCACACTCCATGATAGTCATCATGAGGGAATGGGATTTTTCACCTTCAGTTGAAGAACAGGCACCAGTTGGGGTCTTCTTGGGAGGGGGGCCACAGTTAGTGTGGGCTCACAGGGTTGCAGCCACAGTAGACTTTGCAAAACTCATTGTGGCTGCAATTTCCCTGAGGGACATAAGCATCCCTTGTTTTTTGATCATTTTGAGAGCAATCTCCTGGGTATTAGTTTTCTTCTGCGCCTTGCAGGCTGATTGGTTGGGGGAGAGATATGTACATCTTGTGAACTGGTCAATGTCATCTGATTGGCTTTTTTGGGATTCTGGGCTCTCTGGGTGACCCCATGGCTCAAATGGCTGGTTCCAGATGCCATTGTTGATACAGGATTTGGGTTAGCAGCTGCCTGTGCATGATGGGCAAACAGAGCCATGCTGGAAGTTGCAGGAGAAAGAACACACTCCTGGGTGGTGCTTGCGGAGGGGCCTGCAGGTTGGGAGTGGCCATAGACAGAGGCTTCACTGTTAAGAGACCCAGTATAGCCCTGCATGATTTTGTCAAGGCCAGGGAACAGCTCGTTGACTTGATTGATGTTGGAAGAAGACATAATAAAAATTTTATTAAAAAATTAAACTCAAAAGAGAAGTGTATATTTTAGTCAATTTTATTGTTAAGTATGTTAAGTTGGTTAATTTTAGGATCTAAATTTTAGCTGTCTTAAACTGGAATAGGGTGATTTTTGAGAATGCCTATGATTTCTAAAAGAATTAGCACAAATCTACTCTAGATACTTTGACATCCTGTTTGAGATGCCCATAAATTATATTTATTTCAAATTCACCTCATTTTTGATTTGAAATTTGGTTCTTGGATTTGTCAATCCCACAATTTTAGATTTGTTCAAATTTACATGATGTCTACAATTTTTTAGACATACAGGAAATCTCAAATTTTACATTGAATCTCACATTTCTGATTCATGTATCACACATTTGTTTGCTGTGTTTTGCCACTGTTAGTCGAGTTATCTGCTCAGGAGATTCAAAATTTGCCAATTTAAATCAATAAAAAAAAGTCAAATTAAATGGTTGATTTTATTAAATATCTTATTTTTCACTCAGCTGAGTTGCCCGCAACTGTGATTTGAAATTTGGACCAAGGATTTGACAATCCTGCGTTTTTACATTTAGGTTCTGAATTTCAATACATAAAAGTATCATAAATTTAGGATATGTTGTCTTTGGAAATTTGTGCACTATAGTTGCTACTAGCTGGCCCGTATTTTTATCGCAGATTTGAAATTCTTGGATGATTTTGAGTCTAGCCATGTATTTTTTATATTAATTTATGTACTTTTTGGCCTTTATCAACATTTAAAATTGTCAGGAGTGGTTTAGCCGGAAATTTAATATAGGCTTCAAGATGGGTGTTTCTAGATGGCGTTTTTGGACACATTTTTTAGATTGTGTCTTTATAGATGGCCTATCCCACTGGTAATAGCAATTATAGCTTTGGGGCTTCTATTACTCTCCTATGAAACTCATATATTTGATTCTTAGCTTAGTAAAATAGAAAAAAGGGTTAAGCAAAAATACAGGTAATAAAAATAAGGCTACTTTTTATTATTTGTATATTTTGTGCTTTATAAAAACTCTAAATAAACTGAGCATTATGTCAATTTTTAAAAAATATAAGTTTATGGATTAAGGAATATCAAAACAGTTAAAAGGCTTTAGATTGCTCAAGCTGACACCTTGGCTTAACCTAATAAATAATGACCTGAGTGCATCATCAGAACATGAATTCAATGGTGCTGTGGATCTATTTAGAATACATAGGAACCATATATACATTTTGATCCTGAAGAAGCTCAAAGAAACCAGAGCTATGCTAGCTGATAACTTGGATATTGAAATTATGTAGATATAATAATAAATATTGTATCCATGAATTTCTGTTTTGATACTTAGTTTTGAAATTTTGGAGTTTGAAATTTAGTTAATTAGCAAATGCCAAAAAATAATCCTATTACTTTAACTAGAACATATAATAAAACATAAATATTAATTGATACAGAAGCATATATATTATTCATAACAAGCTTAAATAAGCTTATTTCAACCTTTCAAAGTAGTTTCTACTAGTTTTGCCTCTGTCTTGGTAATCAAACTCACAAAATACTTAGTGTAAGGTTTAGACAAGTCTCTCTACTTGGCAAAACAATTCTGGATCAAATTCATTTTATCAAATAGTTGATTTATTTGAAATTATATATAAGGATTTTAAATGTTATGTTCATTTATCAGAAAAGTAAAGAGGGTAGGGATTACTAAATATTAAGTCAAAAATAAAGGTTGCCGCTCCAAAGCAACCCCTGAAAGCCACACAGCTCCATAAATCTGAAGAGCTGCTTTTTGCAGCAAGGCATTTGCAATTCACTGGCTGCATCTTTCTGCTGCACAGGCTAATTTTAGCCGTATGACTCTCACTGCTGTTTGAAACAGCAGTGGCGATTTTTCGCCAGTGCCACAAAAATCCCCCGGAAATTGCCCGCCCGAATCTTATAATAGAAGAGTGGCGCGGTTCCCGGGTGTCGATTGCAGCAAAATCCATAATCATTGCTATTTAAATAATGTTTGGCTACTAAATTCAGTGCGACAACCTATAGGGTATCCCCACGCAGCTCAATCCAGACGAGTCGAGTGACATCAATTGCAATAAACAACTCTAAGCACAATCCAAAGGGCTTTGTCCAAGCAACCAATTTAACATGTAATTAATTATAAAAATATTTATTGAAAAGTCTTGGTGGAAGGGAAACCATTTTGCATTGGGAAGCAAATATGTGTGTGAGTTAAATGTGGTTATTTTTGGAAACAGTTTATTAATTTAGAGACAAATATTGCCAAGAGACAGGGCCTAAAGTCGTCCGGAAAAACCACGCCACAGCCCTAAAGCGTTAGGCGAGTTGGATTTCTACTTAATTTTTTAGCCAATCAAAATACAAGATTTAAAAGTTATCGTATTTAGGCTCATTTAAATTAGACACAATATTGAAATACAAGTTTGGACAGGAGAAATAGTTTGAGTTGAATCCACATCTTTAATTGAGATAGCTACAGTTAACAAATCGATCTTGGATGCGGCTAAAATCATGGAGCTGAAGCCACAGGCTTAAACCCACTTTCTACCAAGTGTGGACAGCATCAAGCTTGTGGAGCTTGTTGTAGCATAGATGATGGCATAACTAGGACTCCTTCCTATTCCATTTATCTAAAAATAAATCACTCTTTATAAATAGGGACATCATATAGCCTGTAAATCTTGTTTTGGCATAGATGATGTCATAAGTAGGATTGCTTCATATTTTATTAAATCTTAATACTCAAAGTCGGTTTTTGATTGATGCAAACAAAATCATGGACTTTAAACATAGCATTCTGCTATAAATGGTTAATTTTAATGACTGAAAAAATGATTATTTTACATTTTTATAAATTATATGTCATTCACTAGTACTAAATCGTTGTTATAACGATTTTAATGAAAGTCTGCTAAAGTACATCTCAAGCAAGTGATTTCATTTGAAAGTATACCTTTTAGTAAATGTTTTTAGTTGAAATTGTATTTCAGCCTAACCTTTGTAAAGTTATTAATAAGTTAGAAGCACCCTTGAAAAGAGAGTTGATCTAAAATACTGGAGACTGTGTTTTACATAATACAACAAATGTTATTAATAGAACAAGGCAGGTTGAATTGATATTTATGTAATGTAGGACTGGGACATCATTTTAAATAAAAATCTAAAGTAATTAGATCGTACATTAAAACCAAAGATCTAATTGGGAACCTCGAAATGGCAGCACTTTAAACATACGGAGTTATATTTTTAACAAGAACAAGGTGTAGTATATAAACTACTTGGTATGCATATGGAAATCATCCAAATGAAGTTATATCTCACTTTACTCCCTGCACTCCTCGTAGAAGCTTGCTCTCGCAAAACACCCAGAGATGCTGGTCAGGATGTGTGCTCTGGAAGTCCAGACGTTCTCACAATATATTTTCCAGTCTACCACCCCCGTGACGTAAATGCTTTTCCAAAACAACAATATGTGTATAAATGCCGTAACAAAACCATAACCAAGACATTTACCACTTTGACGGTGAAGCCTGATTCAAGCTATGGGATCACTACATCTTTAAATATTGTGTTTAAAAAAACCTATGTTGATATAATCGCTGGTTCTATTAAGGACGAACCAGACTTTTATGATGGAGTATCCTTGGACATCTTCGAACTCGACAAAGAGCACGTTGGTAGACTTGTGGAAAATACCTAAAGAGAGAACTATTGCCCTGGTTTATGGTTTGGAGCGCTGGGAAAACATAACGGAAGAGTTCAAAAAGATTAAAGCCACAATCGATCATGCTGTTTTGCGCGTTGGCGATAGTAAAGATGTGAAGGGCATGCTGCTTAAAGCTTTCACATCTTTCCCCAGCACTTCCTTTTCTGTGATGGGTATTGATCGCACTCGCTTCAAACAATTGCAAGCTGCAATCAGTAAAGAGTACACTAGCAAAAGATTTCTCTATTCCAGCAATGTGACAGAAAAAGGCCACATCTCCTATTTCAAGACTTTTGCATATTAGTCAGAAATCAATTAAAATGAATATTCAACATATTTTATTTGCTATTAAATCAAACAAACGTTCAAATTAGCTATGTAATATTAATAGTATACACGATATTATAAACCAGACTTCATTACTAATTTTAACATAAATATACACAGTTTATTCTCTGTTCTGAGATCAAATTAGGGGTTACTAGATTTATCAAATCTTTTTCAAATATTTTAAACTCATCAAAAAGGGTCTGATTTATCCTTCCCTTGACTAAAATGCTAATGCCAAGTATATAATTCTTGGAAGCATATGAAACAAGGTAAAGGGAAAATTTAAGAAGAGAATTGTCAGAACTTTTGGTTCTGCTATCAAAACTGGCAGTTCAATTAACATTTGCTTTACTAGTTATATGTTTGATCTTAGCCATTTGGGGGAATGGGTTGCTTGTATGACAACAAGTGTCATCTGCAACATCTGGTTGTTTCTTGGTAGAGCAACAACTGACAATATACAAGGGAGGCAATAATGTAAGCGGTGGTGTTTCTATGCGGCAGCTTTCTAGGATCTTTGAGAACCAACAATGGTCTTCAAACTCATATTATCTTCTACTGTGAAAATTTTCTACATTAGGTATGTCTTTTTTGTCTGCCTTCCACTAGACCAATGAGAAGGCTTTTATAAAGCTTATGCTCTTCTGCCAGGATAATACTTCTGATGCTTATAACTCTTTCTCAGCCAATCTTTTCATCCCCAGACTACAAGCATCAACCCATAGAGTCAGGCATCCATGCAATAGTATGGTATGTGATATGATTGTATAGTACCCTGTGCTGGATACCATTTACTTCATTGCTATGTACAATTATTGGCATGCTGGCGGTGGCGGCATCAATTGATTATTCTATTTATAGCACATAATCTTGAGGATATTTGGCGGCCTTTCACAACAGGAATTTGCAGTGGCGTCAGCAGGATGCTAATGCAAGTTAATCCAATCCTTATTATTCTTGGGAAATCCCATCATCCTCTTGGTGCCTCAATATCAAACCTAATTTGCTTCTGATCTGGCAGGGTGTTAAGGCATTCTGGAATAATTGTAGCCAATCAGGATTTTACCTCAATAAATGGCCTGAGATGCTCCTGGTTGGCCTTGCATCTATTGGCCCAAATTTTTTTCTTCAAAAACTTCTGAGATCAATTAATCTTGATTGCAATCTATCAGAAGCTTCTTAAATTGATGACTTGATAAGCCATTATTTTATAAGGGGTTTGATCTATCTGTCTTTTAACCAGTTTACCAAGGTAAGGTGTCAAGCTATGCTTTATTATTTGACATAATAAATAACTTGGGAAAAGTTCTTAAATATGTAAGACTTGAGGTTCTGGATTTAAGCCTGTTTGATATGAGTATGAGTAATAGATATCTTTCTAGCAAATGAAAGATGGGCACTAAAAATTCAATGCCAAAATTATTGAGCAGAAATGAAATTATTTTATTGTATGAAGAGATATTCAATTTTATACCCAAAGGTTTGATCCTAGTTGTTATGAAAGTAAAAAATTTGAAGCCCTGGGTGGGAATCAAACCTGCTCCTAGCCGCCAGGCGGGGCTAGCGGGTGGGGGAGAATTGCCCGCACCTGGATTTGCTTTGAAAAGCAAAGATCCAGGTGTAGGAATCATTCCTGCTCTGGTGGCAGCTGCAGGGTCTGTTCTGGGCCCCAAAAGCTATGCCCAAGCCTTGGTGGGTTTGGCTGGGCCTGGGCAGGCTAATTTTAGCTGACCAGTAAACCCAGTTCAAGCCCATTCTCCATTAAGTAATTTGGGGTCCCCAATTGGGGACCCCTTTTTTAATCAAGTTATTTGGCCTCAGGAAAGCCAGTCAAGCCAGTCCAAAAATGATGATCAAATTGAGAAAACCCCCATAACCCCAGAAGCCAAACCTACAAGAACCAACAACCAGTCAGGCCAAGATGGGCCCCCAACAAGCCAAACAACTGTTCCTAAAGACCCCAAAAATAACCATGAAGCAGCCAACCAAACAACAGAACCTGGATGCCAAGCCTTGTCACACAGTTAGCACCAGAAGAATGCCCAGAGGCACTTGCATGTGAGTAAAAATATAAATCAGAATCACCTTAAAAAGTTCTGTATTGACATCCTACCAAATATCAGTTGTTATGAACCTTTGGTTCACCAATCTGTTTCCATACATATGGGACATTATTTTTCTTGTTATGCCTAGGCGCCAGATTGGTTATTTTATAACTTAATCACATTATTCATATTCAAATTATTCAGAAAGAGTAAAATACAATCAATCCCAAATGTTTAATTGATCTTGGGCTTGGGTGATTTTTTAAAAAATAATTCATTGATTTTATAATTGAAAATTGCAACTTATAGTACTACTGAAAATATCTTAAGTGCTACTACAAACCAAAAATATTTATGATGAGTTGCATGGGAGAGTAATAGCAGCCCCAGAGCTATAAATGCTATTACCCTATCTTTGGCTCATCATAAATATTCTTAGTTTGTTTCAGAAAAAAAGGTTGTTGTTTTTGAAAGACTGATAACTCTATTTAAAATACACCCTCTAGTAAGCTGCCCTACTTCATGAACTTGCCCCAATACACTACTAGCATCTTCTGATATTTTTGTTTCTCTGGTATCATCACGTGATTTCAAATGATAAAATATCTCAGAATATTCTGAGAAGCTTTCAAATGTTAAAGGTGAAGTATATAACTTCCCATCTTTCATCAAATATGAAAGATTAATGCGCAGATTTTTAACTTCAAGCTCTCTTTTTATAGGCCTAAATTTCCTTTCATAAATATAAAAAAATGCTTTTTGGGAAAAAATTGAACCAGTTAAAGATAAATTGTATAATTCTTTTCTTCTTTCTTCTTTCTCACAAATATTTTTTAGATCATTAATGTTGTTAATATAAAGTACATTTTCTTTTTCCTTTAAAATTTTTGATATTACACCAAAGTGACCATCAACAATGCTTTTTCCATGGCATTCAACAAAACGGTTATATTTTATGGAACCCTTAATATATTTAGGTGCCTCTTTAAATAAGTAATATAAAAATTCATATGATCTAAAATGATTTCCATTATCTGTCCATACTTTTATATTTTTTATTTTTTTAAATCTATCTAATTTAAGAAGACTTATTAGACATTCACCTGAAAATAAAGAATCATGTGATAATATTTGAGACAAAAAATCATGATATTCATATTTAATTTTATTGTTTTCTTTAAAAACTAATGCAAACCCTAATAATGAGATTGGTTTTTTTGAATAAAAACAATTATTGGTCTCAATTGGACCACCTCCAACCTTTAAGTTTTCTTTATAATCTATAACTACAACACAAGACTCATCATCTAGTTCATTAATATCTTTTTTATATTCACAATTTTGATGAACATAAAAGTCTTGGTGCTGATTAATAGTCTTTAAGTCATTGTCTATAGATTCTGGTAATGGTAAGTTTTTACTTTCACATTCTTCCTTCTTTTTTTCTAGTGAATTTTTTAAATTACAAATATTGCACATATCGGTTTGTTTTTTACTTTTTATTATATTTTTAGGGATTAATTTATAGTAAGTAGAAATTGAAACTGAAATTTCATTTTTTATTTTCATATTTTCATATATTTCTTTTTTGTTTTAAGTAGAGAGTATTTAATTTCAGTTGAGTAATTACTCATCTCTTTTTCTATATCTTTATAAATTTTTTCAGGCACTTTTTTTGTAAACTGGCTTGTTTCAAAAGAATTTTCCAGCAATTTTTTAATTATTTTTTTAGTTATTTCTTTTTTTAATGAATAGTTATTATCTTTTTGGCTTTTTTTGTTTAAGCTTACATTTTTATTTTTATTTATTTTTCTTGAGTATTCAAACTCACTTTTGGTTATATTAAACCCCATATCATTAAGCTCTTTTAAAGAGTAACTGGAAGTAACCAGAGATCGCAAGGCTGGGAGATGTTTTTGGGGAGAAGATTTCATGAGATCCTTTAAGTTTTCAATGAACTCATTGCCTTTTTGATTTTGAATAGTTGGCAGGAACTGAGCTTTCCCAAATTCAGTTTGAGTAAGGAAGTGCTTGATGAAATTATCAAGATCATCACCAGCAATAAAGAGGAATGCCTTTTTTAACATTGCAATTCTCTCTCTTTTTGTTGAAGCTCCCAAGGAAAAAAAGGGTAGCATGGAAGAAGTAAATTTAACTGAGGACATGGTAGTATTTTGAATCTGTAATTAGGTCAGATCTTTGATGTGTGCCTTAATGATGGAGTAGTTATGATCAGAATGTGGTCTTTGAATTGGGTTATTTGGATTAGAAGCTTTGTGGTACTTTAGCTCTTATATACCAAGCTAAATGACACCATTCTGAAAGAAATGGTGTGATAGCTTTTATTATAGTTTGAACTTGAATTTATGTTTGCAGAATTAATTAAATACCCAGTTTTCATGCACAAGTGATATATGTGAAGCAGCTAAGCATTATTATTACATCATATCCTCTTTGTAATCAATGCAAATCAATTAAAATGATGTATTCAGTTAATTGTAACTCTTCCGCATATTTTTAAAATGATAAAATATTAAAGAATTCCATTTAAAGAATGCTCAATTTGAGGTTCGAAGCTCACTTGAACCTTAAAATCAATCTAAACAGTGATAAAAACATCCTAACTTCAAACTATCATAAAATCCTAGAGAATTGAGCTTTTTAAATAAAATAAAATGCGAAAATAAAGCTCTCAATCTTATCTTTAATTTTGTCAAATAAAAAACATCTGTTGTGTATTCAAAAAAGAGTATTTATTAGCTTTGAAGTGATCTACTTTATATCATTAGATATAATCATATAATAAAATCTGGATTATGCTCTTTTAAATTACTTTTGCTTTAATATTGAGCATAGTATACATATTAAAATTTTTACACCAATAGAAAGATAAGATTCTTAGCTTCATTTTGATAGTTTACAGTGTGAAAAAATATTAATTTTTCATTGAGTTATTAATGTTTTAAATATAAATTGTGTAATTAGTTACTTTTTCAAAATCGAACTGTGTTATGCTGCGACTTGAGCAGCATGTGCATTAGAAAATGGCCTAATCTCTAAAATAATGACCCATATTTTTGATACTCTTCCATTTGCAAACACCAAAGCGTCAGTACCCATCCACTGGGATAGATAGCCAGACTCCAGCTGACAAAACTGAAGCCTTTGACTACTACAGTCCACCAAACACTCCATGTGGCCCTGTGCATTTCACTGAGTATCCCCCATTTCTGATCACAAACCCTGGACCTTGGAAGACTTGCAGTGGTACATCCGCCCAAACGCCATCAAAGAACCCTATCAAATTGTCTGTGACGGCAAAGTGATCACCATTTACCCTTTGATTTTCAACAGAAAATACAACAATCTTGCTGACTACCTGGTCCCCATGGAACCATCCCCAACACCCAAACCAACCATCTCAACCCCACTCACTTCTAATGCCACTGAACAGAGTAGTCAATTCCTGGGAGTGCTTTACCTGGCGCTCACAGGATTGATTGACTCTGCCTTGCCAGCAGCTGGGCCCTGGGCTGTGGCTGGGAAGGCCCTCTCCTACCTGGTAAAGTTAGGCCCCATCATCTGGTGGGCCATGCCAGTACCTGCTCTGACTCCTCCCTCACCTGCTGGAGCTCCACGGTACTCTTGGTATCCTGACATTATGACAATCCACCCCAAACTTGGTAACCTGGGCCCCAAGATGTTATTAGCACTTGGGGCTACTTGTATGTTTGTTTTTATGATTATCAATTATTACTGTTATTTGTGGCTATCATACCAAATCTCCTCCATGTGAAAGAGAACAACCCAGATCTTGGATTATTCCAAGGATGCTCCAGAGAGCAAAGACCCAACCACAGCAATTTCCTCCCAAGTACATAACATTATTGTGAACCAAACCACCTCCAATGTGACTATGCCCCAGATGAGCAAGCTTAGCCTAGAGGAAGCTAGAATAGCCATGCTGGTACTGCAACTGCACTTCCTAGCCAATGCCGCCACCTACCCCAACAACACAGTCAAAGTCTTGGGAGTAGCATCCATGCTAACAGGGGATGCCCTAGACTTGTTTGGCAAGGCCACTGCCAACAACGTAGAGTTTTGCTTAGACTATGCTCAATTTGAGGCTGAACTAATGGCCACAGGAGAGGACCAGAATACCCCGCACTTTGCCTTCATGACTCTGTTGGAGTTCAAGCAAAGAAGCTGTCCACTTCAGACCTACATAGAAGAGTTCACCAAATTACAGGCCTGTGCTATGCTGGACAACAAATTAGCCGCCATCCTATTTAGAAAGGGAGTGAACCCAGGTTTAAAGGATCTCCTCAAGCACCACCACAATTGGGTTAGAAGAACTAATTGTACTACGCCAAGTTTAAGCTTAAACAAAGAAACCCACAACACCGCCCTCATAGACCCCAAGTGGCCAGAAGCCCCACTGCAGCCAGACCAGCCATGAAACCCAAGGAGCTGCAACAAAATTACATAGACGGGTTGTGTTTCCACTGCCATGAAGCAGGTCACCAGACCAAGGCCTGTACCAGAAGAAACCAAACTTTAGGCTCCCTTGCCCAATTAAACACTACCTCCCAGTCTTATAAGTATATCATGTTGATCCTAGAAGTAGGAGATAAAGTATTTCACAAAAAGGTTTTCTTAGACACAGGGGCTGATGAAAGTTTCAATTGACTCTACATTGGCATCCAAGCTAGGGATCACCCCCTCATATACTCAATTCCAAGTCACTATGGGAAACGGTTCAACTGACAGTGGCCAAGAATGTAGCCAACACCTCGAGATGAAGATTGGGCAAAACACTTACCCCTTTTCTGTTATATTGTTGAAAGGATTACCACACCCATTGATACTTGGAGACTTCTGGGCTGACAAGAATAGGTAATCCTGAACTATTGTGACCAAACTGTAACCCTGGGAAAAGGCCCTACCCCTGACACTGTACCTGTTCAGCTGAGCCCACACATAGTACCCCCACCAAACTAATGATCATGTAATTGGACACTTGTTCAGGGGAGCTGCCCTCAGCTCTCAATAAATGGGCCAGTGTCTTAAGCAAAGAGGTAACAACTCAACTACCTGAGCTCTCTAAGACCACACCATTGATTTACTCCCTGATACATAACCTAGCCACCGACCCATCTATAGTTGCAACCACAATGAACAAGTGGCCTTGAAAGCGTACATTGAAGACATGACCAAGAAAGGATTTATCCAAGTCTCAAAGGCCCCATGCTCTTCTCCCTTACTATTTGTTGGGAAGAAAGATGGGGGAATGAGACCTTGTGTAAACTACTAGAAGCTAAACAAAAACACAGTAAAAAACCAATACCCCATACCTAATGCTGATGACCTATGTGTCATCTTGACTGGGGCACAAGTATACTCTAAGATTGACCTCTGAGAAGCTTTTAACCAAATCCAAATCAAAGAAGACAATGAATACAAAACAGCTTTCAAAACTTGATATGGACTCTATGAATACCTGGTCATGACTTTTGGGCTATGCAACACCCCTAGCACCTTCCAGAGGATGATTAACTCAGTCTTTGGAGAATACCTTGACTAATTCTGCGTGGCGTACCTTGACAACATCCTGATATATAGCAAAACGCATGAAGACCACCTCTGCCACCTGGACCTCATATTGGAGAAACTAGCAGTAATCAACCTCTACGTCAAACTCAAGAAGTGTGAGTTCTTTCAACCTGAATCATAATTCTTGGGCTATGTGGTACAAACTGGGGGATTTGCCATGGCCCAAGATAAAGTGGATGCAGTCACAGCCTGGCCCACCCTCACCTGTCAGAAAGACGTTAGGAGTTTCTTGGGGCTAGCAAACTACTGTAGAGATTTCATAAAAATAATTCTCAGATTACTCTGCCCCTGACTTGCCTTTGCTTGGACAAAGTCCAGTTTGAGTGGACCCCTGACTGTGTTGTTGCCTTTGAAGCCCTGAAGTTGGCCTTCACCTCTGCAACTGTGTTGGCCATGCCTGACCACACAAAGTTGTTCATCCTGGAAACCAACACTTCTAAATTTGCCCTGGGAGGGGTGCTTCTTCAGGAAGGAGGGGATGGTATGCTACATCCTGTAGCATATTACTCCAAAAAGATGATCCATGACAAAGGAAATTATCCTAAATACAATAAAAAATGCTAGCTATAATGAAGACCCTCAAGCACTGGTGCAGATACCTATGTAGCGCTGAGCACCCAGTAAAGGTCCTAACAGACCACAAAAACTTGGTTTACTTCTTCAAACCTTGTCAGCTTAACCAACAACAAGCAAGATGGGCTCTAGAACTGGCAGACTATGTACTAGAAATTGACTATAAACCTGGCAAAGTAAACATTGTCCCAGATGCTCTAAGTAGAAGAGCCAACCTGATCCCTTCCTCCACCAAGTTGAGAGATCACAACACCCATACCCTGTTGGATACAACCAGTGGAAGAATACAGCTAAACTACCTGAAAATTGTTGCTGAGAAATTGGACGTATTAGAAGCCCAGGCAAAAGACCCTGCTGCCAAGACCATGGTTTCAGAACTCTCAACGCAACTAGACAGCCCCCTGTAAAAAATAGGTTACTCACTAAAATGAACCACCCTACTGTTCTGAGGAAGAATATATGTACTGGAAGGATTAGCTCAGATTTCTGTCCTAAAGGACTATCATGACTCAGAACTAGCCGGCCACCTGGGCTGCCACAAAACCCTTCAAAGCATCAAAAGGAATTACCTGTGGCCCAAGATAGACGCAGATGTTATCAACTACACTGAGGGCTGTGAGACATGCAGGCGCACCAAAACAAAACACTTTAAACCAGAAGGTCTCCTCTGCCCCCTAGAAATCCCTTCAGGCCCCTGGAAATTGGTATCCGTGGATTACATAGTTGAACTCCTACCCTCCAAAGGCTATAACACAATTCTAGTGATGGTTGACTGATTCATCAAAATGGCTTACTATGTTCCCACCACTACCCATTGCACTGCTGCTGAAACCGTCTGTCACTTTCATGATCAAATACTCACCCAACACAGAAGTCCAGAAGAAATAGTGACAGACCAAGGACCACAGTTCACATCTCATTATTGGGCACAAGTGATGAAAGACCTAGGAATCAAAAGATGTGTGTCTACTTTGTATCCCCCCAGACTGACAGCCAAACCAAAAGGGTAAACCAGATTTTGGAACAGTACCTCTGATGCTACACAAACACCAATCAAGACAACTGGGCAGACCTATTACCCACAGCCCAGTACACATATAATAGCAAAGACCACTGCTCCACTGGGATGTCTCCCTTCAAAGCCAATTACGGATTGACCCCACTTGGGACCCCAAGATTAGAAACCAGAAGTCTAACAAAGCAGGTAGAACCTGGATGGAACACATCCACAAAACCCAGATGAACTGCTCCCAAAACCTAGCCCACACAGTACAGACCTAAAAAGCCTTCACTGACAAAAAGCAAACCCCTTGAAAACCGCCAGAGATTGGGGACAAGGTCTATATAGACTCAAGGAACATACCCCTAAATGTTCCATGCTAGAAGTTAGCTCACCAAAGAAGCAGTCCCACCAGATCACGGGCCAAGTAGGCAAAGTAGCCTACCATCTGAAGTTACCTGACTCCTGGAAAATACATGATGTATTCCACTGATCCTTGCTGTTCAAAAAGGATGGAACTTCTCTGCCCCACCAGAAACTGAAGACTGCCCCTTTGCCCATCCTGTTAGGGAGATCCCTTGAACACAAAGTAGAGTATATACATGGCAACCATACCCACTACTGCAAGCCACAGTACTACGTAAAGTGGCTAGGATACCCGCCCAAGTAAAGCACCTGAGAACCAGCTGACAATATTACCAACACAGCTGATGCTGTCTGCCAATATTGGGCAAAGAAGAAAGCCAAGTCGGGTTTAGAAGGGGATATTGTTACAAAAGTAACAGCTTTAAGGCCACAGGCAGGAATTGAACCCACTCCTAGCTGCCAGGCGGGGAAAGCAGGCAGGGGAGATTTGCCTGTCCTGGATTTGCTTTGAAAAGCAAAGATCCAGGTGTAGGAATCATTCCTGCTCTGGTGGCAGCTGCAGGGCCTGTTCTGGGCCCCAAAAGCTATGCCCAAGCCTTGGTAGGTTTAGCTGGGCCTGGGCAGGCTAATTTTAGCTGACCAGTAAACCCAGTTCAAGCCCATTCTCCATTAAGTAATTTGGGGCTCTGTGATGATCCACATGTAAATGGTTTTGCAGGGGAGGGTTGATTTGGCTTCAAATAAAGACACTATGCTGAAGATTGGCAATGTGTTGTTGGTTGGTTGCAGGTAGAGGCCTAGTAGGGAATGATGGTTACTAGGGAAGGTAAGGCCTAGCTAGTAGGTGAAAAGAATACTAGGGGGAAGATTTTGGTCTCCACCCAGCAGAGGATATTATCTGCTGCGGGCTAGAGGTTTTCACCCAGCAGGAAACTGTGGCTGCGTGGGGTGAAAAATGAGATAGCCCAGAAGGGAAATTTATCTGCTTGGGGTGGGGAGTGATCCAGCCTGATGGGTAGTGTGTGCTACTCAGACTGGAAGATGTTTAGACCCTGGCGGGTAACACAGGCTGCCAGGGTAGAAGAGTGTGCCAGCATGGTAGACCACTTGGCTACCAGGGCTGTAAGTTTTGGACCCCTGGCGGGTAGCACAGGCTTCCAGGGAGGGGAAGAGCTCTGAGGGCTCTACATACTCTGATACACTTACAGGAGGTCTGTGAGCCTGCATCCTACCTAACAGACTGGTAGGGTATCCTCGTTTATGCCCCTATGGGAGCTTTGGGGAGAACCCAAAGTGAGCATTGGAGGGCATAGATTTGCTCAATGGTGTCATCAAGGCGGTTTTCTTGGGGAAGCAGCTGCAGGAAATTGGTGTAATCAGGCCTCTGGGAAGTAAAGCTTGTTACTTTGTGACTGAAAGCCCAGACTTAATCACCTGGGTGAGTAAAAACAACAGCATAGACTTTGATGATCTATGGTTGGATGGCCTAAGTGGATTGCCACTTGCAAGGGCCCAGTCAAATGCCAGTTCAATGTAGACTCATGCCTTGGTCTACAGATTCTGGTAACAGGGACTGAGATAAAGAACCAAGGTGGTTCATCTTCAAGGATCAGCAGAGAAGACTATTAAGAAGGACTGTATGATCACAGTGAAGACTAGTTGAGGGACTAAGGTTCATATTGAAGTTTGGAACCAAAATGGTTCATTGTGCAGGTGGAACCAAGGTGGTTCTTAGTGAGGATAAGCTTGAGAGCTCAGAGATCATGATACAGAAGTAGCTGGTCATGATAAAGGAGTAGCCAGAGGACTGATAAGCTGTTGAAAGACTGGAAAGGAGCTGCTCTGTGAACTAAGATGGACTGATTGCTGGTTAAACTGATGAGCTGAGAGATATGGTTGAAGAACAGGCAGAAAGACCAGAAGATGTGAGTCCAGGACTAGAAGATGACTTAGAAGGACTAGCAAGACTGGAAGTAAAAGCTGGAAGACTGATTTGGGTGTCTTTAAAGAAGAAATATTAAGAAAGGAAGCAGTTAAATAAGGATTTAATGCTGCCAAAATTATAGTATGGAAAAAGAATTAATTATCATATCATGCTACAAGAGAAAAGAAAGAGAAAGAAAATAATTTACAAGATTTTAACTGTGAATTTATTGGGTTATAATTGAGCCAGAAAGAAGTCAGAAAGAGGCCAGAAACAGGATGGAGAAACTGTGAAGGTGAAAGAGAAAATTTTGCCAAGAACAACTAGGAAAGGAAAAAGGGCAAGCAATGAGGAAGTTAAAAGTTGCAAAACGTTGAAGAAAACACAGAGAAACACAGAAAAACATTGTAAAATTGAGGGTTCAAAATTTGATTAAGTAAAACATATATGTAAACACTCGGGATCTGCTGGGGAAATGTGACAGGAATCACGGCAAAACTGTTTGAAACACGGAGCAGTTGTTTACCCGGAGCAAGACAGCCTCAGGTTCAAACCATAGTCAAGAGCAAGTCATTTGGGTAAACTTTCTGGCAAAACAGTTGAATTGAAGCCTATGATTGGCTGCAAGTCAGAGTCTATTTGATCAGTGTTTTGAGGGCTTTAACTTGAGAGTTAAAGCCTAAAAAATGAGGAACAGAAGCAGGAAATTCAGGGCTTTCATTGGCTGAAGTAAGTTTTAAAGTTTAATATATTAAAAAGAGAAAAAAAAATGGATAGTTTAAGCTTTTGAAAACCAAGAGTTCTGAGAGATATTTTGGTCTGAAACAAGGAGCTATAAAAGGGGGAGCTATCTGAGACTCTTCAGGGGCTAGATCAAGTGGATTAAAAAGGCCAAAAAGACTACAGAAGGAGCTGAAGACCAAGCTCAAGGTGCAGAAGCCCAAGATAAAGTATCCAGAGCTAGAGATAAGGGGCCAGAGCTGGAACAGACCAAAGGAGCAAAAGATAAAGGTGCAGGAGCCCAAGACCAAGTACAAGGAGTCCAAGAGATTGTTGAAGGACTCCAAGTATTGGCAAAACCATATTGTTTCCATTACCCAGGCATTATATCAGAAGGTTTCTAAGGGGATCTTGCTTCTGACTGTGAATAAAGGCCTATTACAACCCCTGCCCAAATTTCCAGTAATTAGAGTACAAGCCCAATGAGTGAACTACCCCATATATTTTACCTCATTCAAGGGGAAGAGGATACCTATTATCAGAGTTGTAGGAAATTTGCCACTAGTAAGTATTCCCAGGAGGAGTGGAGAGATTGACTAGGCATCTTGAGATGACAGATAGGGGAAGGGAGTTTATAGGGAATGAATTTACCAGGTTGTTACAAGAATAGTACAGACCCACAGAGGGGTTGGCGCCCGCTGAAGTACAGGTGCATGGTGGGAATGCCCGCCTAGTGATTGGAAAGGTGCTGGAAGAGTTTGCAGTTATACAGGCCAAGTACAAGCTTCTGATCAACTACTCACCACTGTTAGGAAAAGACAACTCCTCCAAGCTGGTCCATGGCTATGACCCAGGACACACTTTGGGGACTGGTGACCAGGAACCCCACAGGTTCCTGATTAGAAACCCCTTTTAATCAAGTTCTTTTGCCTCAAGAAAACCTATCAAGCCATTCCCAAAATAGCAATCAAATTGGGAAAAACCCCATGACCCCAGTAGCCAAACCTGCCAGAACCAAAGACCAGTCAGGCCAAGATGGGCCCCCAACAAGTCAAACAACTGTTCCTGAAGACCCCAAAAATAAACATGAAGCAGCCAACCAAATAACAGAATCTGAGATGCCAAGCCTTGCCACACAAATAGCACCAGAAGAATGCCCTGAGGCACTTGCATGTGAGTAAGTATATAAATCAGAAGCACCTGAAAAAGTTCTGTATTGACATCCTTACCAATAAAATTGTTATGAACCTTTGGTTCACCAATCTGTTTCCATACATATTTTTGATACTCTTTCATCTGCAAACACCAAAGTGTCAGCACCCATCCACTGAGATAGATAGCCAGACTCCAATTTGACAAAACCAAAGCCTTTGACTACTACTGTCCACCCAACTCTCCATTTGGCCCTGTGCATTTCACTGAGTATCCCCCAAATCCTGATCACAAACCCTGGACCTTGGAAGCCTTGCAGTGGTACACCTGCCCAAATGCCCCCAAGTAATCCTACCAAATTGTCTATGATAACAAAGCAATCACCATTTACCCTTTGATCTTCAACTGGAAATACAACAATTCTGCTGCCTACCTGGTCCCCATGGAACCACCCCTGACACCCAAACTGAACATCTCAACCCCACCCACTTCTGATGCCACTGGTTATAGTAGTCAATTCCTGGGAGTGCTTTACCTAGCACTTACAAGATTGATTGACTCTGCCTTGCCAGCAGCTGGACCCTGGGCTGTGGCTGGGAAGGCCCTTTCCTACCTGGCAAAGTTAGGTCCCATAATCTGGTGGGCCATGCCAGCACCTGCTTCAACTCCCCCCTCACCTACTGGAGCTCCACAGTACTCCTGGTATCCTGGCACTAGTAGCCTTAGTAGAGATACCCTTAGTGGCAAGAGGCCAGTAGGGATTTGTAAGACTCAGTTATTGATGTTGACCCATAAGATAAAGAAAACTCTTCAAGGCAAAAGCAAAAGCAAAGGCTTTTTCCAAGTCATCCTGAAAACTACTATTCACTGGGCCAATTTTAATCCCTAGAGAATTCAAATTCACGACATAAGGTGAAGTCAACAATAGAAAATGTAATTTAATGACAGGAATAAAACTTTATTTGATACAAGAAAAGGGCATTTTATAGCATCATGACAAACCACATGACATCTTTGTGCACCATGGCAGTAATGAGAATTTTTAGATAGTGTTCCTCTTGAATTTGAAAATTTTGATCCCCACACAGCTTGATGGTCTGACAGAAGTGCCACCAATTACTTGTTAGTTAGTTTGAGTCTTGTTAATACAATTTCCCAGGAGGGAGCAATTGTAGATGTTGCAACATCTCCCCCTGGGAAAATAAAAAAGCTGAAATTTTGGGAGTTTTCAAGATTAGCTTGGATCTGTGCTTGGTATCAATCCAGTTTGGCATTAGAGATAGGAAGTAAGAAATCACATTGTACACCTAATGCTTTACAAAGGTGTAGAAAATCATGGTGCATAAGTGTGATGATCCACATTTAGAGTGGTTTGCAGGCTTGGGCTAATGTTTTCCAAGTAAAAAATTTGTTACTTAAGAGAAGTAAAGGTTGATGGTTTTGTTTGTTGCCCAGCCCTGCTTGCTGGGGTTTGATCTTTATGCCTTGGGTTATTAATAGGATAGCTCAAGAAAAGGGTACTTTAGAAAAGTTAAAGATGAGTGCCCTGGAAGGGTTATACCAAGGAATATAGGCTTCCTTAGACCAGCTGGGATGATAACACGGCAACAGTGGCAAAATTGACTGTAGGGATGTAAAAGTGAGAATTCAAAGTGAGAATGTAAAAGTGGCCATGTCAACACTTTTTAAATTTTCAAAATGGCTTTTTATAATAAAGTAATTACTTTTTCTTGACTTTTTAGTTGGAAAAATGAATAAAAAGTATTTTATATGACCATAATAAAATTTAATTTCAGATGAGCTGTTTTAATTTAATTTTAAAATGTTAAAAGTGTCAACATGGCCACTTTTACATTCTCACTTTTGAATTCTCACTTTTACATCCCTAAAGTTGATTTTGCCACTGTTGCCAATAACACAGCTGGGATTTCCCTGGAAATGAGAGAATTATGTAATCTCATTTAAATCCCAAACCCACTGGGGATGAATACAATTGGGTTACTTCCCACCAAAATGGGATGAAAGTTTATATGTTTATTATTTATGGGTGGCTTTAAGACGGGCTTACTGCTACCAAGTATGTTGTGAATACCACTATTCACCATGTTTTGATTTTGCCTTTGGTGGGCCATTTTGAAGACAAATCTCTTGCTTTTGCTTTTGCCTCTCAAAATGAGTTGATTGCTGAATCAGGAAGTACAATTGTTTGGTTTCTTGATCCTGCGCAACTCACTTGCCCCACTCATGCTGGTAGCAAGTGATCCTACCGTCCTGGTAGTGTTTTGTGGTATTCCTAACCACTATATATTTAATTTCATATTCTCCAATAAAAATTAAGTTCTATTCACATTTTGTCTTTGTGTCTTCTGTACTTCCGCGCCTCTCTCTAGCCACAACTAGTAGAGATTATTCTTCCAGGGCTGCAAGGTAATCAAATAGCCTTCCCTGTCATCTAACCAAGACTTAGTACAAATCCAATCCTAAGGTTAGGATTTCCTGTTGTGTGTCTGTGCTTTGCCTCAGAACACAACAAAAATGGTGCTCACTATAGGGCTGCAAGCACCTTGGTTATCCCTTTCTCATCCACGTTTTCAGGTCCTTTGCCTCCGCCTATAAAAGAGTCAACTTCACCTGAAATAACCAGTCTTCCTAAAGAGGAAGATATTGCCAACCAGCCTATTACCCCCACTATAATGAACCTCAGGAATGGTCCCTGCCTAGTTGCTTACCCCATGAGTACCCCTGACTTAGAACAAGTCATGTCAGTAGCCCTTGGGATAGCCTGTGAAGGAGCCATCCCTCGCCTTCAGTTACAGTTCAGTTGGGCTGAATACTACACATTAATTGTGGCTCCTTAATTTCCACAACATCTCCTTTCAGTGGCTGGCTCTGCTGAGCACTTACTATTGTCCTTTGTGCAGCCTGCCTTGGCCCACCATCAAATGGTGCTGGGGCTCCATGTCCAAGAAATCTCGTCTCTGCAAGCAGCAGGTTCTCATTACTGGGACCAGTTTGCTGCCTAAAAACAGTGGATTCATTCCTGTTTTCCTTAGTATCTGACAATCAGCACAACTCTGTCACCTCCCAGACCTGTTTGATTAATTCTATCAAACAAATGTGCCAGTCCAGCCCCAAATACATGAGAGATTGTCTACACAAGTTTCACCAGCTATAACAACCTTGTCAAGCTCAAGTAGATTCCACCTTAAATGCTTATCTCACTGAATTCAAAAGACTCATGCAACAGCTCAATGCATTCAGCATATATTCCTTTGAGCAACTACAGCAGGTAGCAGACTTTGCTGTTAACAGCCTTAATGACCTCAGTGCAGCATTTGATCAAGAAAGAGCTGCCACTGCTGCTGCTATAGCCAAACTCCAGAGTCAAATGAATGAACTAGCTACTCCCAAGCCAGATGTTCTGCCCTCTCCCCCTTCTGATGATTTGGCAGATTGAGAACAAAGAATATGGGACGCTATTTGAGAGCTACATACAACTACTCACAGTCAGGGACTTCCTACTGATGCTCCTCAACCTGACCCCCAGGTGCTTGAATTAACTGCTCAAGTTGCAGAGCTACAGCATGAACTTGCTGCCCTACCTGAAATGATGGCAAATGCTGCTAGTTCAGTTAGGGTTGTTGATGAAGATGGTTGCTGCTCTGGCTTACCAGGAGCTCCTCAAATCCAATGCGCTAGGGAACTAATTGCCCTAGCTAACAAGGTGGATCAATTGAAGCAGGACCATACTAAACTGGATAGAGACGTACAAGAGATGAATGACGTGATCAATTCTGTGAATGATAGATTTGCCCCTTGCCACTCAGTGGGGCCATCCCTTACTTCTCAACTGGCTGAGCTCTCCACAATAGTGACCACCCAAGGTCAACGCTTAGATACTACTGCGCAACAGACCACTCAAGATTTTGATACAGGTGCCCGCGCTGTTGAGACCCTGACTACCCTTGAAGAAAGTGCTTGCCAGCTATGAGTTAGGCAGCCCCCCTCAGAATCCAAGGCAGAGTTTTCCCCACGTATAAACGTACTAAATAGCAACAATGGTGGCCCAACTACCAAAGTACACTTCAAGCCTACCTTTAAGCAAGTCTTTGATCCTCAAACCTCAACCATTGCAGCTTTCCTAACTATCTACAAAACTGCCATGAGACAAAGCTTCAGACAAAGTTAAGAAAGAACATATTCTGACTTGTTTACATCCGACTTTCCAGGAGGTGGTGGTGCCTGAGCTGCCCTCCATTGAGAAGTGGGAAGATATGAAGCAGCTTCTGATTGACAAGTTTGGTGGTGACCTTAGCCTGGAAGTAAAGAAGGACGCCTTCATGCATATTGCTTTCAAGCCTAAAGAGACACTAGCCTAGTTTGCAGACAGATTCTACATGGAAGGACAGCAACTGATCACAGGAAGACAGTTGACAGCCCTGAAGCCTACATGGCTTGCGCTCAAGCCCTCAAGGCTAATTAACTTCTGTGCCTTCACTTCAAAGCCCATAAGACCATGCTGATCTCCATGAAGAGCATAAAGACGTTGTTGCAGGATATGCACCTTACCCACTATGGCACAGTTGTTAGAGAAGGTCAAGCTACTTCTAACTCTGGTTCATTTTCCTTTGGTCCTTGAATTCTTACCATGTACTGCCAAAATCCTCCTCAACGCCAAGGTTGCCACAACTGTGGTCAGATAGGTCATCATTCTCGAGTCTGCACCAACCTGCGGGTTGAAGAAGCTGATCCAAAAGAGCAGGCAGGAAAAGAGCAGTCAACCTAGAGGCAGAGACGCTCTTGGTTGACAATTCTTCCCAGTCTCTTTCAATCCCTCCCTCTATAGCTGACTCTGAGCCTGCTGATAATGAGGCTCCTCCTATCCTCCTCTTGTTTCACAATATCTCTGATGACTCTGACCTGGATGACTCTGATACTGACAACGCTGATGCATATGGGTACTCTGTTCTGGCTGTTCCTGAAACCATTACAGTCCCCTATAAATTACGCTCAGGAAAGACTAAAACTACTGCTAAGCCTTTGCCTGAAGCCAAAGAAATTGTCTCTTGCCCTTACTTCACTCAGGATAAGAGGTCCCCCATGCTAGTGGAGTTGTTAGAAGAAGAAGCTGAGGTTGCTGACACTGTCTTCAAGAATTTATCTGTTTTGCTCCCTCTCCAGACTGTTTATAAGGAGTTCTCAGGGTTAAGATGCATGATTGAGAAGTGGGATAAGGAACTAGCAGAGGCTCAAGATATCTTGGCTGTCCTTCACCCCTTTGGTTGCACTACCACTTGAGTAGAGATATCCATTTAAAAAGTGAAGATCAAGGTCGTTCTAGACACTGGCTTGCCAGTCAACATTGTCTCCTCCAAGCTTGTGAAGAAACTCAAACTTGCCCCTGACCTTAATTATCACCAGTTGTATGGAACAGCTGGGCTGTCTATGACCTGCGCCATAGGGGCATACTCTGCTCTACCCATGCGGTTTGGAAAACTTCTTCTAGCTGCGCCGGCAGTTGTCTTGGAAAATGAGAGTTACAATCTTCTAGTTGGCACCCAGTTACTTTGGGAATATAATGGGACAATCAACTTAAAAGATGGTTACCTCTCTATTCTAGGGTATGAAGTTCCTCTGATCTTTGAAGAGCCAGTTAAAGTTCCCGGGAAATGGCTCAAGACATGTGCCTTGGAGTATCCCACTGGGGTTTTCAACCTCAAATATTGCACCCACTCCTTAAACATGAAATGTTCACCCATGGCTTGTCCTGCGTCTGAAGGGATCCCTCTCCTAGCCACGTCTACTTTCATCATCCTACCTGGCTCCCAGGTCAGCTAGACTCCCAGATATCATATGAACTACCTGAACAAACCTTCTTGGAGTTGTACTCTCCCTCCTTGTTAGGACACAACAAACCTTATCTCTGTCCTGGGATCCTAGATGTCTCCATAAGGACCCTGTTAAATTGTTGATAGCCAACCTGACTGCACTCCCCATGACTGTGTCTAGGGGGAAGGTTTTTGGATATGGCAAGCTGTTGAGCGCTCCTGATGTCTTGTCTCTTCATCTCTTTGGCACATTTCAAGATTTTAACATACCTGAGGATGTGCCCCAAGTCCTATCCTTGTTCACTGCACAAGACTTTCCACAGTTGTCCCCGGTTCAACAGAAAGAAGTGCTAGACTTGCTAGACCAATTTTCTGACATCTTTGCAAAGGACAGTACCAACTATGGGTTAGCCAAAGGTGTTATCCATCAGATTGACACTGGCAATGCTCCTCCCTTCTGTGCTAAACCATATTGCCCCAGCTGTGTAGAGGACGCCCAGATATCTAAAGAGCTCAAACAACTGTTAGACACTGGGCTGCTGGCACCTTCTGAAAGTCCTTGGGTATCCCCGCTACTCATCCTGAAGAAGAAGGATGGGGGTCATTGTATTGTGATGGACTATTGACAATTGAACTCTTTGACCAAGAAGGACTCATACCCCTTGCCGTGTATTGATGATGCCCTCCAATGTCTTAGAGGCTCTAAGTTCTTCTCTGCAATGAATCTGGCATCAGGATACTGGCAATTTGACCTATTGCCCAAGGATTGTAAAAAAGCCGCGCTCATTACCTCTGAAGGGCTTTTTGAGCCTACTCGCATGCTGCAGGGACTCTGCAACGCCCCAGCCACCTTCCAAAGGGCCATGGACTCTATCTTTGTGACTTGAAGTTGTTGTGTGTCCTAGTGTACTTGGATGATATAACAGTTTTCAGCGCTATCTACACCAATTACCTGGCTCATCTCAAAGAGGTGTTCATAAAGATTTGAGAAGCTGGCCTTAAGCTAAAACCTTCCAAGTGCGCCTTCTTCAAAGAATGTCTTGAATTCAAGGGCCATGAAGTAACCAAGACTGGGATTTGCCCAATGACTAAGAAGGTTAAAGCCATCAACATAATGCTTCTGCCCACCAACCTTCAAGAGGTACAAGTCTTTCTAGGGATGATGGGCTACTATAGACAGTTTATCCCTGACTTCACCAATACTAGTGAACCTCTAGTCCAGCTGTTATGCAATGTCCCTTTTGAATGGACCGCCAGTCAACAGCAAGCCTTTGAGACCCTTAAGCAAAAACTCAAAGAAGCTCCCATCCTAGTGTATCCTGACTATGATAAGGAGTTCATCCTGTACACCAACGCTAGTGATCTTGCTATTGGGGCTATTCTAGCCCAACTAGACAACAAGGGTGTAGACCATCCTGTGGCTTACACTTCCTGCATGCTAAACAAACATGAGAAGAACTATAGTGTCACAGAGAAGGAGTGCCTTGCTGTGCTGCATGCAGTCAAGCAGTTTTGTGACTATGTATATGGTAACCACTTCACAGTTATCACTATTCACACTTTGCTTAAGTGGTTACAACAGCTGAAGGAGCCTGAAGGGCGCCTATCTAGATGGGCTCTACGTCTGAAAAGATACAACTTCACTATGCTCCATTGCCCTGGGATTCAACACCAGAACGCTGATGGGCTCTCCAGGATGCCCATTCTTGCTTTGCATCCTGCGGAGGCCAATCAGTTATACAAACTAATTGGATACCCTTCTTCTTGGGAAAGTGAGACAGAAGAGGTACAACTGGCCTTGTCCAAGTTATTCAAAGATACCCTCATACACAATAATCAGCTCTTCAAGATGTTATGAGATCAGTATCTGCCTTATTTACGACCCAGTCTTTGCCTCTTGTTGGTGTTGCAAGCTCATAAAGAGACTGGGCATGGAGGCATTGCCAAGACCTTTGACTGGCTTCAAAATAATTACTTCTGGGAGAAACTTTGCCTGCCAATCCCAGAATTCATAGCTAGCTGCCACAACTACCAGCTGCAGAGGCCTCAAGCTGCAGCCCACAAGTTCAAATTAGTCCCCCCGCAACATGCCTTTCACACTATCAGTTTTGACGCAGTAGGTCCTCTCCCCCTCTCACGTTCCAGGTGTTGATTTATTCTGATTGTGGTTGATCACTTCAGAAAGTGGGTAGAGGCTTGCCCTACAAAAGACATCACAGCTAAGACAACTGCTGTCTTCCTGTTACAATATGTTTTCTACCGCCATGGCTGTCCTCAAGTGTTGCTCTCAGATAATGGGACTAACTTTAATGCCAAGCTGGTAACCTCTGTTGTCAAAGCTTTGGGATCACACCAGTCCTTCTCTGCCCCCTACAATACTTCTACCAATGGGGCAGTTGAGCGTGAAAATTCAACACTGGTCTCTATCATGAGGAAGCTCACCTAATCTGACGCTGCCAAATGGGACCTATACTTACCTGCTGCCCTCTTTGCATACCGCCTTAGAAAACATTGTGTCACTGGATAATCCCCTTTTTTCGCTATGTTGTATGAGCAAGAGGCTACTACCCCTTTGCTCTTAGGGGCCCCCTTCTTACCTCTGATAAGGCCATGAATCCTGATGACCACATCAAGGATCTAGGCAACCGCATAATTGATATAAAGGTCACTGCCTACACTTCTGCATACAAAACTAAGATGCTTGAGCTCTCTCTCAATAATTCTGGACGCTCCCCCCTGCCTGAGTTCAATGTTGGTGACCATGTACTTTACTAACAACACAGAGTAGGTGGTTGCGCACACAAGTTGGACTCTTGGTGGATTGGCCCTCTAGAAGTAACCTTTAAGCGAGGGTCCAAATACACTGTAAAGCTCCTCTCCAGTGGCCTTTTTTTTGCTTGAGTGCATGCAAAGTTTCTTTATAAATACTACTCCCCTAAGGCCAATCTAGGGGAGGGCAATGTTGTGAATACTGCTATTCACCATGTTTTGATTTCGCCTTTGGTGGGCCATTTTGAAGACAAATCTCTTGCTCTTGCTTTTGCCTCTCAAAATGAGTTGATGGCTGAATCAGAAAGTACAATTGCTTGGTTTTTTGATCCTGTGCAACTCACTTGCCCCACTCATGCTGGTAGCAAGTGATCCTACCGTCCTGGTAGTGTTTTGTGGTATTCCTAACCACTATATATTTCATTTCATATTCTCCAATAAAAATTAAGTTCTATTCACATTTTGTATTTGTGTCTTCTGTACTTCCGCGCCTCTCTCTAGCCACAAATAGTAGAGATTATTCTTCCAGGGCTGCAAGGTAATCACATAGCCTTCCCTGTCATCTAACCAAGACTTAGTACAAATCCAATCCTAAGGTTAGGATTTCCTGTTGTGTGTCTGTGCTGCGCCTCAGAACACAACAAAGCAAGTATAGGGTGCCTAGAGCTATCATTAGGGTGGTTGTTCAGAGAAGCAGCTGATGAAATTCATGATTTGGTGGTGTTTAGGAAAAAAGTTGCTGAGTTTTTAAAAGCTCAAGCTAACCACTTGGGTTAATACAGTAGAAGAAAGTAGCACAGAGATGCTTGTCCCTAAATAACTGACCAGAGGAGAGTAGTAGCAAGGTGCTTGACTTTCTTCATTGTGCCAGTAGAAGAAGTAGCAGTAATATTCTTGCCCCTGAAGCACTTGAAAGTAGAATTAAGTAGAAGTAAATTGCTTGCCTATGGAAGAGCTAGATAGAGGAGGGTAGCAGTAGGATGCTTGCCTCTGGCAGTGGTAGTATAGGAATTTTTGTGAAAAAGCTTTAGTTGTGGTTAGAAATTGTGTTTAATAAGTAAATGCATTGCTAGGTTTTTAGAGTGTGTTTGAAGCAGTCTGTTTAATATTGAAGTGAGCTGAAGAATCTCTCTTAAATGTTTTTCTACAAGAAAAGGAAGTAAAAAATTTTATGTGATGATTTTCCTTGATTTTATTATGAGGGTAAAGATCTGGGTAAGGAGTTGAATTAAACCCAGGGACAACAATTTACATAGTTGTTAATATGTAATTAGTTGAGTTTTAATGTAGGTAAATTCTGTGCTAAAACAGGGGAGTGTTTCATGCTTTGGAATGCAAAGTGCTAATGCTTCAAGCAGTTTGGGCAGTGGGCAAATATTTCTATTAAAATTACAGTAGAACTTCAGAAATGTTGAAGTTTTTAATGTTGCAATCATTGGTTGAGTTGGAGACTTGTTTACTGATGAATATGATTAGTTAGAAGGCAAAAGCTTTAAGTATGAGCAAGAAAACAGTTCAGCAATACTTCAAGCTTTTGAGAAATTAAAGTTGTAATCTTGTTTTTTTATTGGAGAAGTGAGCACCAATAATTAAAGCTTATGAAAAAAGTTGTTATTAAGACAGAAACTTTGGGAGAAGGGCATTATAAATATGGGATTGACTGAAAATTTGAAGGATCTTTTGAAAATCTTTTGGTTGAAGTGGGATCTTTGTTGAGCTCTTAATCTGTAGCATGATGGTTACGTCTGGCTGGTTTAGAATAGCCAGATTTCTTCTTAGGCGTTCAAAAGTATTTTCTAAAGAAACAGCTGGCCAAAATTACTCAAACCAGTAAAAAATCAGTAGGTTTATAAGAGGATCTTTCTTCTGTTAAATAAATACTATCCAAATTCTAATATCCTTTTTTTGTTAAAGAGAATTTCCCTATTGAGAGTGATTTTGGAGTTGGTCAAGAGGATCAGAAGAGAAAGAACTGTAAAATTTTCATTTATAGAAAACTCCTGGTTAATAAATAAGAAAATTGGTGCAAATTTCTTAGGATCCAGGATGTTGTGATACAAAAATTATCATGCAAACAGCTTCCTATATAATTAAACTGCTTTGGTAGACCATGTATTGCTGTTAAATGCATTTCCCCCTAGTTATCAGTTGCCAATAATGATTGTGGGGCAGGATGAGCCCCTTTTGGAGTTATCAGATAATTCACTTTTGTTCTTTCCGTAGAACAGGTATCTCTGAGGATGTCACCCCTACCCAGTTAGTCCTTGGATTTGAACCAGGACACACCGGTGCCCTCCTAGGAGAAGGAGCACCACAATAAGCTTTAATCATTTATGAGCACCAATTCCATTAAGAGGTAGGTGTTGTTTGTATTGACTTCCATGAAAATCTCAGGTCCCCTTTATTACTGGATTCAACTTGTGTATATTATTATTTACAACCAATATTTCATCTCCTATTTGAAATATTTCTTTATGAAGTTGTATCACTTCTCTTTCTAGCCACATCTTTTTTGTCTTCTTGTTCTTGCCTAGTTTGTTGCACCACAGGGTTGCTATTTCCAGTTACCCCCTTAGGTGGGTGGAGACATAGTTCTAGAGTGGTTCTAAAAAAGTTGACATATGTTCATAGATAAGTTCATATGGGCTTTTACCCATATCAAGGTTTACACAGGTATAAATTACCATGAGTGCTGTTGATGACATATCAGCCCAGTAAAAAGAGTTGTTTTAGGAAAGTTTAACCAATGCTTCTACTAAGGATCCACTTAGTCTTTCAACCTTTACATTAGAATGTTAATGATAAGGACTACTGAAGGTATGTTTGAAATTATTATTGGTGAGTTAGGCATTAGTGTCATTTGCAGTGAGTTCTGTTTATCTGTATGTAATCAAGAGTTAGGCTTCCCAAACTTGGCAATGAACTAATTGCCTATGAGCTGTCTTACATTTTTTCTATTACAATCTTTTGTGCTTGAGCTAAAGGCTGTATTGTTGCATGCCAATGGCTGCAATGAGAAATTTTTGATTTTTAATATCCTGGCTTAGGTCCCACAATTTCCAATTACCATATCTTGATCAGTTGAGTTATTAAGACCAGCACCATGTACTTGGGGTGTTTTATAGTGAGCATAATTCTCACACACTTCACATTTATTAAGGACTTCTTTGATGTTTTACAGAATTTTTAGCCACCAGTTACAGGTTTAATATATTCATGTAGGTTCCTGCTACTGGTGTTTCCTAAGTTTTTATTATAACAAAGAATGTGCTGATCTTTTGTGTTGACAGGGCATATGGTACTGTATCTCCACTTGGTATTATGCAGTGAAGGGTAATAGATTTTTTAAACAGATGTTTATTCTTGAGGACTTTCTCTTATAAGTGCATTGGGATATCAGGAGGGAAGTCACATTAGAGTTTCATCATTATTAACATGGGTCAATCAGGGTCTTTGACATAGGTGTAGAGTGAGTGTTTGAAGTATAATCTTAATATGGGTATGTTGTAAGTAACTCTTTGCCTACTTTGTACTTGATGATCATGGAGTACCTTTGGAGAAGGCTCATTAATTCAGCTTGTCCTCTTTAGAGGTGCTGTTGTGTTTTAAAGAGCACTTTTTATGTATGTTTGGTTATCACTTTGAATATTTTTGCACTTTTCAGATAGTAACACCATTTAAATAGACAATGGACAATTTTTATTTATTTTAAATCATGGATGGTTACCTATGTTTGTCACTTGAGAGTCTTCTTGACTCATGCAACAGAGAGGAAATCCTTGTATGTTGTCTGTATTTTGAGCACTCCATCAATATTGTAGTTAAAAGAATATATTTTATTTTGTAGAAACATTTGCAGTTGGGGTATGTGAGGATGGGCACTGTGACCATGTGTTCTTTTAACTGGCAGAAATATTGATCTAATCAAAGTTTCCAGACAAACCTGGGTCTTTCCAGTGATTGCAGATAACATGATGACCTACACTTCCCAGTCTGGAATAAATCTTCTGAGATATGTGATCATACCCAAGAAGGTATAGAGGTCACTCTTGTAGTAATATTAGGGTAATTCAGGTATGGCTCTTTCCCAATAAGGGTATGTTTTATTCCATTCTTTCTTATGATGTGTCCTAGGGAGGGTAACTTGTTAGATATGAACTCTCATTTTTATGGTGTGATAATCAATTGGCTGTCTTATAATGTTGTGAGAACCACATGGATGTCTTTTTAATGTTGTTCCTTAGTGGGAATGTAAATTATTATGCCATCTTGTTAAACTATGGCGTATTTTTAATATGCTCTTTGAACACTTAGTTTATGAATGTAACAAAGGTAGTGAGAGCATTGGCTATACCAAAGTTTAGAAAAAAATTCAAAAAACTGTACTTGGTTCTGAAGCTGTTTTTGGGACATCCTTGGGTTTGACTTGTATTTGATGATACCCTCTATCAGGCCAATCTTAGTGAAGACCCTAGCAAGGGGTAGAGTTCCTTCCACTAATTTAGATCACCAATAAAAAATAAAAACTAAGAATTTAATGCTAATATTTAAAATTAAGAAATTAAATAGTGAAATTAATTTAATTTAAATTAAATTGATGGAATTAATTGAATCAATTAATCTGTATACTTTTACACTTTTTTTAAGACCAAAAAGCAAAAAAGGACAAAAATCCGGAAATCAATATAAAATGTAGCTTGAATTCAAAAATCAAACCAATTGTTATGCCAGGAGATAATATAACCAAACCCAAGGACAAAAACTGTAGACAAACAGTTAAACTAGGAATCTTAAAGACAAAATCAGTCAATAATCTTAAAAATGAATTCAAATTCATTGATCAGTCAAAAAAACACCACCTAGCAACCAATCATTTCAAGATCAATGCCCAAGCTTCCAGAATACTAAGCATCCAAGCCTGCAAAATCATGTAGGGACCCAAATCTAAACCTCATAAGAAGCAAACAGACCTCAATCTAGCAGTTTATAATCTGCAGGCTTCAGCCTGCTGCAGGCCTGAAAGGCATTGTTTCAACTCCATGATGCCCAACAAGATTACATGGTAAAATTGTTACCCACCCTCAGATTCCCTTATCAGTACTTAAACAGATATTTTTTATTGGGAGCAATTGCTCAAACAACTTCTCTCTAATCTTTCAAACTCAATACATCTATATTTTTTCTCATATTAGCAGATGCTTATTACCTTTAGTAAAGTATGAAGACACCTTTCTTGGTGTGCTTCCTCCTGCTTGGAATATTCCTGGCATGTCTTGCCAATGAAGAAATTCTACCTCTGACTCCTGCTGAGAAATACAAGGACTCAGTATGGTATCAATTTGGTCCCCAACACCGCCACATGCTGTAAAGTTCCAAGGGCCTCTGCTAGCTTTGGACAGGGATATATTCCCCAGAGCCACAAAAAAGGCAGGCCCATGCAGTCACAACCTCTCTGCAGACTGGAGGACCTTGCCCATACTGTGGATGAGCATTTTTTTGGCCTTTACGGCCAAAACTCCCCCTTTCATGGAGTCCCCTCCCACTGCAGAGGAGATATTAATCCAGTTGGATTGCTTGCTCTCCTGGTGATGTCCTGCCTTAAAACAATTGACAGGATAATGGGAAAAAGCAGGCCCCATTTTACTGTGTTTGTCTGACTTGCAGCCCAGGAAATTTGGGGATAAAATTCCACATATAGTGGCTTTGCAGTCAAGCAATTTCTCCAGCTGGGGAGTCCCTTGGCCAAAATAAAATTGTTCTAGGGAAATTTTGGCTGTGACATCAAAGGCAAGCATCAATGATAATATTGCGCCTGAGTCCCCAGAATGTACCTAGCAGACCAGACTGATGTCCCCTGTACCCAGGCCTGTTGCTCCTATTTTCTTGGGCCCAGGTCATGGGTAGATTAGGCTGACGCTTCTAACTGGTCCCCTCTTGCTGCTTCCAAAACCCCCTCCTATAACACCCTTGGTACCATTACCCTTCCCATGCATATAATGAAAGCAAGGGCCATCAGGTCCCTTGCTTACCAATTCTGATCATTGAATAAAACTCCTGATTTTTGAAAAGGGATTTTTATTTTGTAGCTTTTATTTAATAATACATATTAATCCCTGACTTCTGCTGTCATTCCCTCCTCCTGCTTTCCTTTGGTCTGCCTGTTCTGCTGTCTTCCTGACCAGCTGATTGCCAGCATGTGTTTTTTTATTGGGATCTAATATGAGAAGATCCAAACTTGGTTCAAATCCTTGAAAAACATCTCAGTTCTTGTGGCCCATCTGCCTGAGATTTTTTGTCAAAAGTAATTCTAAAGAATGTTGTCTCCTTTATTTAAGTCACTTATGGTGACCATGGTACCCATCTTCCTGTTTTTATGGACCACAACCCCAGGCATTTGGAATAGACTCTCTTTGGCTGCACAGGCTATGTTCCTAATCCTGGCCTGCTCTCCAATCCCTTTTTGCATTTGGCCCAGGTTCCCACCATCCTAACCCACTTGTCAAGTCACCTTGGTTAGTTCTTCCCAAGGACCTCTCACCTTTCCAGGAGCCAGGAATTGATGAATACTTTTCACAAATCCAAACAACACCAAACTTATGTCAGTTTAAAATCACTTTCTCCCCTCCCTACATCAAATTTCTCTTATGGATCCAGATTCTCCTCCCACCCGGGATTGTTCTCTGTAGTTGCTGTCTGATGCCTTTGTGATGGGCTTTAATGTCTATTTACCACACTTTTCTTGGCCTGCCTCTCCCTGGAGGCCTCTTAAGGAGGCCATTCCAGTCCAACACTGGATGGTATCTTGGTGGATGATTCCATCAGGATGGGTACCAGAATTTGTTAGTCTAGCACCCCTCTCTTACATATGTCTTATGTCAAAACAGCTCATATCCCTCTTATTGTTTACCCCCATGCTCCTTGGTATGTACTAGCCTAAACCTCTGCCTAATATTTGCTATATCAGTTCAATCTATTTCTGGGAAGACTTTAAGTCTCAGGAAAATTAGTACATATGTAGATGGTGGAGATCCCAGTAGGACCAGCATTAGTTAAGTTCAATATTGAGGACCTCCTTCATTCAGCTGGGGGTTGCCTCCCCAAAAATTAGATCCCTGGCAACAGCTTATGTTAACCATGTTTTTTAGACTAGGGAAACCAGTTTTTTTTTAAAAAAACCCAGATCCCTAAAACAGGCCAACTAACCCAAAACTTTCTGTTTTCATATGTGCAGGAAAATCTATTGACTTATGAAACTCAATCACAGAGCTCTAACAGAATCCATCAGAGTTCACACCACAGGTTTAAGCCCAGACTTCCAGGTCTGAGAATCAATATATAGGGTGTAAAGCTTGCAGGTATAAAGCAAGAGATCCCTAGGGATATCTGTTCAAAGTTGCTTAAATTCAATTGCCAACTTTGAAGCTGCCTTTTAAAATTGATCTAATAAAAATATTTGAGCCCTAAAAATAGAAATCAGATAGGCAAAAAAGTTTTATGTGTTTCAACAAAATAACCTTAGTTCACTATTTGTAATTGATGAAGACAATATTCTAAAGAAACAGAAATAAAATAAGGATGAAATCATAGCTTTATTGGGAAGTGGTAGTTAATATAATTTAAAAATGAAACTATTAATCTACAATGGTGTCAGGATACCATGAGTACTGTGGAGCTCCAGCAGGTGAGGGAGGAGTCAAAGCAGGAACTGGCATGGATCACCAGATGATGGTACCTAATTTTACCAGGTAGGAAAGGGCCTTCTCAGCCACAGCCCAGGGCCCAGCTGCTGGCAAGGCAAAGTCAATCAATCCTGTGAGCGCTAGGTAAAACACTCCCATTAATCAACTACTCTGGCCAGTGGCGTCAGAAGTGGGGGGGTTGAGGTGGTTGGTTTGGGTGTCAGGGGGGTGGTTCCATAGGGACCAGGTAGGCAGCAGGATTTTTGTATTTCACATTGAAGATCAAAGGGTAAATGGTGATTGCTTTTCTGTCACGGACAATTTGGTAGGGTTTCTTGGGGCATTTGGGCGGGTGTACCACTGCAAGTCTTCCAAGGACCAGGGTTTGTGATCAGGATTTGGGGGATACTCAGTGAAATGCACAGGGCCAAATGGAGAGTTGGGTGGACAGTAGTAGTCAAAGGCTTTGGTTTTGTCAAATTGGAGTCTGGCTATCTATCTCAGTGGATGGGTGCTGACACTTTGGTGTTTGCAGATGAAGGAGTATCAAAAATATGTATGGAAACAGATTGGTGAACCAAAGGTTCATAACAACTTTATTTGGTAAGGATGATGATACAGAATTTTTTCAGGTGCTTCTGATTTATATAATTACTCACATGCAGGTGCCTCTGGACATTCTTCTGGTGCTATCTGTGTGACAAGGCTTGGTATCTCAAGTTCTGCTGTTTGGTTGGCTGCTTCATGGTTTTTTGGGGGTTTTCAGGAACAGTTGATTGGCTTTTTGGTGGTCTATCTTGACTTGGCTGGCCATTGGTTCTGGCAGGTTTGGTTTCTGGGGTTATGGGGTTTTTCCAAATTTGATTACAATTTTTGGACTGGCTTGACTGGCTTTTATGAGGCCAAAGAACTTGATTAAAAAAGGGGTCCCCAATTGGGGACCCCAAATTACTTAATGGAGGGTGGGCTTGAACAGGGTTTACTGGGCAGCTAAAATTAGCCTACCCAGGCCCAGCCAAACCCACCAAGGCTTGGGAATAGCTTTTTGAAGCCCAGTATGGACCCTGCAGCTGCCACCAGAGCAGGAATGGTTCCTGCACTTGGATTTTTGCTTTTCAAAGAAAATCCAGGTGCGGTCAATTCTTCCCCACCTGCTAGCCCTGCTGGCTGCTAGGAGCGGGTTTAATTCCTGTCTGGGGCTTTGAAAATGTTACTTTTGTACAAAGGGGTGGAATTGTGATGGGATCCAAGTATGGTATAAGTGGCAAATAACTGATTGGGGTATTGTTGCTTGGATTGGCTATGTTTCTTAATTCAGATATATTGCTTATATTTTGAAACTGACAGCAGAATGTCTCATGTTGTTATCTATGTCATGGGTGGCTCTGTGAACGCCCCATGTGTGCTGTAAGACATGTTGGAGGGCAAGGTATCAATCTTGGTTGCAGCAAATGTGAATACTTAAATATGTTTAATTCTGGTTAGATTGAATACATATCCTTTTAAATAGTAATGGGTTATAGTTATTGTAAACTGATCATGGAAATTGCTATCTGCAAATGAAAAATCAGTTTAAATTTTAAAAAAGGAATGATCCACTTTAAATGTTTGGATAAGTTTATGAAACAATGATCGCTTGTTTTAAACCTCTGTTTTTATAAAAATGTTTCTTTCTATTCAATCACCTTAAATTAATTATTTTTTAATATGCTTATTTTGTAACAACTTCAATTACTCCCTATTGGGAAATAATTTATCCTATAAATAAATCAACTATTGAGTATAAGGTGGCCTCGATATTTAATCATGATTTAACATTAGGATAAGACTTTAATTCTCCATAGGTATCTCGCTTTTCTAATACCGTGATCTACATGGAAACTATGTGGCACAACAACAGCTATATAATTATCTTCCTTTATTTAAATAAAGACCTTAATCTATTCTAAACCACTTCTTTATTTCGCATGCTATACTTCTCAGAAGTATATTTTGACACCTCCTTGATTATTAATTCAAAATCACGTCTCAAATTTTACCTCTTAAACAAAATTGGATGCCAATTTAATATAGTTTAGCCCATATTTACATATCAGTATTGTGTTTTACCCTGAATTTGAGTACAAGTTTCAGATGTAGCTGAATAGCTAGACAAGACTAGTGAATGAATTGTGGATAATATAGGATGATACTTTGCAGATTTCACCAAATCGTTAGTTATTCAATATCAATTAATTCCGCTCAAACTGTATAAGCTAACATCTCCTCACATCAATAAAATGATCATATTTACAAATATTTATTATTTGGAATTAGTTACTACAACACCATAACTTGGGCTCCCGCTTTTCGCCGCAGTAAGATTAAACACTAAAAAATCACATTTTTAAATGCCCACTTAAAAGGTTCATTATAATGGGACCCCCTAAATGAAGGTATCTCGAACCCAATTGGCTGAAATTTCTACCCTAAATGGATTTGAAATGAACAAATTTAATATATCTACAAGTAGGTACTTCGAGGTATTACTAATGGAATTAGTACCTCTCTTTTCAATACGCCAAATATAACCCTTAGATAAACATGCTTTAGTCGCTGTTTTAAGGCACCCATCTTTTTTCCAACATCATTATTCCTAGTAACCTAATTCCGACATTATGCCATCATTCTGTATTTTTTATTATAATTTATTTTTAAAATGCCCAAAATTATATCATAATGTGGAATTAGGCTCCTATGAATAATGGTGTCGGAAACAAGGTGGGCATTTGTTTTAAACCGGAAGTTCAGCTTGGGCGAGCTCTAGGCCTTAGGTTAGTATAAAAGCTGCTTGGTTTTATCAAGGAAGACATCAAAATGAAATTCTATCTCGCTTTACTCCTTACTTCTCTTATCCAAGCCCAGAAAACTGAGACAAAAGACCAGATTATCCAGCGTGTATGCACAAAGGGTTCTTCTAGCATCACAATAGAAACAGAGAACCCTGAAGAGAGCAATTCTGCTGACATCTTTGAATTTGGCCAAGATGTGGAGAAGTGCCGCCAGTTCTCAAATGACAAAGTCTTTAAAAGCTGGAGAATAAGTGCTTCCAGTCCCCCATTTGACCCCATCCAATCTCGTATTGAAAAAGAGGCCTATGTGGACACTGTGAATGAACTTTATGGTGATCCAAGCTTCAATTTTTTTGATGGATATTCGTTCAAAATCAATTCACTTAATAGAACTCTTGTTGGTCAACTTCTGAAGGTAGATAATAAAAAGACCCTCATTGCTTTGGATATGGACTTGGAGCACTGGGAAGAAGTAGGACCTGAAATCAAAAGAAATCATGCCAAGATTAATCATGTTATTTTGCGCTTGAGTAGTGGTGCAGCTCCTATGAAGATGTTGCGTGAAGTATTCAATTCTAGCCCCGATGTTCCAATTTCTCTGATGGACAAGAGCAATACAATGATCATGAAGAACTTGGTAAAGAAAATCCAAGAAATTTACCCCAATGAGAAGATTTTCTATTCCATAAATCCAAAGCATGAAAAAGGATTTTCTTACTTCAAAAGTTTGGCAATTTAGTTACAACCCAATTAAATAGTTCTTCTATGTATTATTTGTTGTTTTTTATTTTTAACAAAAATTAAATTATTAAGATAAACCATAAGTGTAATTTAGATCTGATGTAGTATTTGAGCTAAAAATATACAGGTTGTAGAAAATTTCCTTGGCCAAAGGTTGGTTCCTGATTCAACTAAGCTTTCTACCTATACTATGTATCTACTAATCTTGGCACCTCTTGAGAGCACCCAATGTTACCAATAATACTATCACTTTTGCAGTCCAGGTAGTATTAAACCCACCCCTTAAATAATCATTAATCTCATTTATCTCAAAGGTCACAATATGGCTACTATCTTTTAAGGTACCTATCACATTTCTAACAATATTTTTTCTGATAACATTATTCTGAAATCTTAGTTTTTAAGCCTATTATTTCTGACACATAGTAAAGTTACATTTTCCAACCCTTCTTTTTTTGATATAAACAGGAAATTATATAATTAAAAGCCCTATTTTCAACACTTTGAAAAAACTTAAGAATATTATTGAACCAAAAAATAGATTAAAAAATCAATCAGTTAAAATTTGTTCACCAATAAAGTTCATGTGTTTGTATTTTTTCACAATGTTTTTTATTTTTCTGCAGAACAGCCAGAGTTGATCAGCTTATCAGCATCTTCCTTTTCATCTGACACACAGCCTTCATGGAAGGTGTAGCCCCATCTCTCTCAATCTGATCCAACAGCTTCTCAGTGGTAATCTGTTCACCCTGCACAACCTCAAGTTATCTACCAAAGGGAATATTATTTCCCCTGAATGAATTAGATAAATTAACACGTCATCTTTTAAGAGCAAAAAAATCCTCAACCCTCTTCATACACAGTATGATAGGCGCTACACAGAATTATTTTATCTATATTGCTACCTCAAGTGAAATTAGACTGATTGATCACAAATGATCAGTCTATTTATTGCGATCAGATCCTGGAGATTACATGTTTTATTTCTACTGGGTTGATAAACTCAAATGTATTAATTTTACACTAGTTAATTTTTCTTTATTGATCTTTTTCTTTTTTCTTTTGTAAATGCTTATAGCTAACACAACATATAATCATCAGATCTCCAGTCTTATTGTGGTCATCTCACCCTATGCTGTAAGTTGCTATTTGGATTCAAACAATAGTCCAATGGATGTGCAAATAATTAAAACACTTTTACATCTGGATGAATTCATTTCAAATGTTAGTTTTTATTACAATACACACAATGAATTACTAATATAATATTGGATCTAATTGGCTATTATACACCATAAATCCTCAGCCTCCTTTGAAATCAATAAACCAAATAGTGTGACATCCATTAAAGAAATTCTTATTGATGGAAATTAAATAAAATATCATTTTTTGTCTTTCAAAACAGAAAAATATGAATAGAATTTTTGAAAAACACCTCCCCAAAAAAAAGCAGTGTAGCTCCCAGCACTATCTGAGGCGCAAAAGGGGTAGCAAACCAACAATTGCCAGCAGGCCAGATCAACAAGAGTGTAAGCTGAGGATGAAACACTATACAAGCCCTTAAAGAGACAGTAGTAGTTTAGATCAAGGACAGGTAATTAGATTGGTAAAACCCAGTAATAACTGGTTCCCTTTCTCAGGAAGCCATCAGGAACTGTCTGAAAGATCAGAGTAGAGTCTATTGCAGTGTAAAATGATACAGATACCTTGAATTCCAGCAACAAGCTCTTTGTTATACCTGGAAAGGTTGCAGCCTTTGAAGATTATATTCCATCTTAAATAAAGTAACAGTTTACAAGTTCTATTTTACTGTATTGTACATAGTTTCCTGCTGCATAGAACAGGTAGATTAAATAACATTGATAATTTAAAAAATTTGTACAACGTTCCATAGCTTTGAACTCCCAAGAAGTTATCAAGTCTGATTTAAATGAAGAAATGATTAAATTTGAGTAAAGTTTATCTCATTTCCCTACTCTTTATTTTTTGTTATACCATGTATGCAAAAATCAGCCAAAATGGGTTACATCTATGGTTCTGCTTAACTTTAATTAAACATACTAGAAAAAACAAGTAGGTTTTCAAAAAGAATGCTGGCAGTTTGGTTGTTGTCCATGATAAATATTTACAATTTTTCTAATAGAAATCATGAATTAAGCATCTTTTAGCTAATAAACTTTAATAATGTCAACACTTTTCACTTCCCATCAATAATTTTTTGCTCTTACATAAAAAAATCTTCTGATTTTGAATTGTTGCACTTTCACACTTCTATTTATATTTCATATTTTTAAATTTTTCCCCTATATTTAATATGATTGCATAAGCCAACTTACTCTTTTATCTTACCTTTTAAAAAAACACATACCTTTGTCCAGTTTTTACAGATACCCAGTTTAAGCTTTATAAGTATGAAATTTCTTTATAATGTTTTTATAATTATCTTTTGTTTTCTTTTTTAGTGGTATTTCTTACTTTTTAGAAAATTTACTTTTTAGTCTAGGACAAATAATCTTTAAACCAGCAGAAGGGCATCAATTATCCCTCAATGTCACCAAAGCCCAAAAACAGAAAGATCCCTCCTCCATGAGGGCTGCCCTTACAGCTCCTCTCAGAAAGGAGCCCTTGCCAGAGCCCCCAAGCCCAGTTATGGTTAGAGCTCAGCTCACTCTACTGGGGGTGAGGAATCAGATGGGTCTGTTACGTCTCATAGCTACTACCACTCTGATTCTGAAAAAGAGCTTATCAAGAAAAAGAAAAAATAAAAAGAAGCCCCCAAGGATAAATCTACCATACCTGAGGAGTACCAGGACAAGTCCCCTCTTCTCCCCTCCATACAGCTCCCAAATTCCTTCTTCTTTAGGGCTGATTGAAAACCGCATTGTCATGAATGACATTTCTCCCAAAATAAGTGGGAAACTCTAACTAGGAGAATCAAAATCAGGACCTGATTCTGAGGGTTGTGGGAATCCTGCAGACCCTTGAGCTGTCTGCCTGTGTTTTTCACGGCTAGTCAGTGAAAGAACTGAAACAGGCATTGGTTCAAATCCAATTGATCAAGGACATTTGCAGGCCCGCCTGGCCACAAAGTTGCAGGAACAAGCTGGATTGCTGGAAGCGCTAAACCAATATGTTGTCACTCTTGTCTTAGTTGACAGGTTGTCTGAAAAGGGGTTTGGTGCTCAGCACAATGGGCCAAAATTCAAAGGTAATTCAGATAATTGGCTAGAAACTTGGGCCACTAGATCATGTGATTCCCAGTCATGTAATGACCCCAAAGCTACTCCTGAAGATGTGGGGCTTATGGAACAAAAGTTGACATGGCTTATGGTTTCTGGAGGTCTCTTGGTCCATGATGACAAGAAATCTGATGGCAATGATGAAGCCATGGAGATGTTGTGTCTGGACCGTCAGATGTAGATATTCTAACAGAAGATGTGACAGGCCAGAAGGATCAAAATGGGACATGAAATCTTGGCCCAGAGGAAACTGAGCAAACTCAGCTATTAGGTGATGGGCTGGATTTCAAACTTACTATTTTAAATGGTATTTAAACTTGGTAGAGTCTTGTGGAAATGGTATTGTCATTATGAAATAAAATAAGATTATGGGACCTTGGTTCTACCAATTTATTCCTTATTTAGTCTTGGTTGTTTTCCATTTTACTACTGTTTCAACAGAAAATCTTGGGCTGACAGCCTGCATTCCTGGGGAAGCCCCTGAAACCCAGCCCATGTTTTATTGTCCTCCTGGAGCACCCTTTGGCTCACTGCATTTTTCTGACTATCTGCTTAAACCAGGGTATATGGAGTATACAGTGAAAGATACCCCCCACGCAGACTACCTGGCCCAACAGATAGCCTCACAAATAGCCTTTCAAAAGGTGCTTGGTGCAAGCAACCAGCCTCCAAAATCCATGTGAAGTACAACTATTTGCCTGCCTACCAGACAGATATAGAAGCTCCCCTAACACCCAAACCTGACCTCCTACACCCCTCCCTAAGTCTGAATTCTCCCACAGCCAACAAATATGCAGGCATTGCCTACATCACCTTGGCTGGGTTAGTCAACACATTGGTTCCAGCCACCGGACCCTGGGCCTTGGTAGGCCAATCAGCACCTTATCTCATCAAGTTAGCACCCCCTCCTATGGTGGGCTCTACCCTCCTCCCAACATAGAAAGTTGGCAGCCAAGGCTAACAGACCTCCCCTTGAGATGCAGTATCATGACATGCATCCTGACTACTTTCCTAGCTTTTTTCATGCTCCTTCTGGCCCCTGAGACCCTCAAGTGGCTTAAAAGATTTGAAATGTCAATGAAAAGTTTAAGGTCCCTTATTTCTTGCCAAAGTGTTACTTGAATATGAGTGGGAAGTGTGAGCCAGACATTATGGTCAATGAGTTTATTTTCTCCTGTTACAATGCCAACCAGGGCTCCAAGAGCCAGAATTATGCCTTCAAGGACTACTCCTGCTCAGTGCAGCTCAAGACTGAGCAATGAGACCTGTAATAGAGCATCAAAGACAAATATACCTGTTTCATGTCAAATACAGTCATCTCCTGCCTCCTGAAGTGATATCTAGTTCAGATCATACCAAATCCCAAAAGGTCTTAATGCCACCCAGCTGACTGTACTTGCCTGTAAGCACCTGTATCCAACCATTCTTAAGAGGGTACTGGCCTGTAATCTGTTGGTCAAGTTTGTTATTGATAGGCATCAAGCCGCTAACCTCCTGGTCAAGAGTGCCACCAATGTCAAGGACCTGATCCTCTCAGATGCCCTCAAGAAAACTGAGGATGGAGAGATGTTCCTGCTCTGTGATAATGGACAAGAAGTGGAAGATAGGGTCAAAGCCTACAACCCAAAGCATATGCTGGAGCAGCTCAATACTGCTACCACTTGGTTGTGTGACAGCACTTTTGCTACCTGCCCCCCTCTATAATCAGCTTTGGGTCCTTCACGGACAGTTTGACGCCCAACTTATCCCCCTTGTGTTCCTCCTCCTTCCTGGTGCTAAGACTAAAGTCTACACCAGAGCCTTCAAGATCCTCTGGTATGCTTTAAGCTCTCTCCCTGCCAAAAAGATTCCTCCTCCCTCCCATACCACCAGAGCAAATCCTTTCTCATCTGATAAGAATATGCTGTCCTTACCGCTGAGCAGCTAGGTCATGTGAGCTCTCTTGGGCCAAAGGTTATAATAATGAATATTGAGCTTTCTTAGTTCAGAGCCTTTAAGAAAACTTGTGATTATCCAAATGAAGATCTGTTTTTCATGAAAGGTCATTAGTAGACAAATATATAGTTGTTGCTTAGTTGAGAGTAAATAGATGTTGTTTTTTATGCCTTGGAGTATTAGTAGGTCAGCTTCAAATATCACTTTAAAAGGGTAAATATAGTATCCTGGGATGGGTTTATCAAGGTGGTTTGGGCATCCTTAGACCAGATGGGGTGATAATACAGCTGGGAGTGTAATCACCTGGGATAGAGATGCTGTAGTTAAATTAAAATCCTGATACCAGCTGGGTTAATAATACATCTGGGTTAATTTTTATCAAAAGGAGTTTTAAATCTCTCTGTGTATGTCTTGGGGCGTTTTCATGAAAGAACTCTACTACTATTGTTCAAGCATAGGGGGCCTAGAACCATCATTGGAATAGTTGTCCAGGGAAATAGCTTCTAAACTCAATGATTTAGAGAAGTGTCTAGGAATTGGAGTTGGTTACTTTATAAATACCCAAGCTAAATAATTGGGGAACAATTATGAGAGAGCAGCAACAAGAGGTTTTTTATCTCTGATAGCCTTAGCAGAAGACACCCATGGTGGCTATACAGATAGAAAGGCCTTTGTGAAAGCCAATAATTATGGCCAGTATAGAGAGAACATAAAGCCATAGTGGAACTCTTTGATAAGAGTTCAGATAATGGGATTATAGAAAGATATTAAAAGAACAAATATAAAGATATTAGATAATAAAAATAAATTAAAAAACTATAAAGATAAAAATAAATTAACTAAAAGAAATTTTTAAAAGTTACAGAGTTTAAGATAGATAATATTGAATAGAAGTGACTAAAGAAGAAACCAAAAATGTTAAAAGGAGGGCAAAGCATTTCTCCAAAGCAAGTTTCAAAGGCAGAATCAAGATATTACAGTAAGAGATTTTGCAGCAATCGATGCCACAGTGGAATTGAATTGAAGCATTGAATAAAAAGCAAGTTTAAATAGTATTATACTATGTAAATTAGTTAAGGCTACACACTGAAAAATTTTAATCTCAGATAGGAAATATTAATGCTTTAGTGAACAAAGTGTTACCACTTCAAGAAGTTTGAGCAGTGGCCAACTAAATTCTTATTTGGATTGTGGTGGAATTGTGGAAATAATTAACTTTTGAATGTTACAACCATTGGATAAGTTGTAGGCTTATTTATTAATGAATATTATTGATTGGAAGCCAAAAGCTTAAAGTATGCTCAAGAAAACATTGGGACAATGTTTTAAGCTTTTATAGAGTACCCCTGAGAGCTTATTTTATTATAGAAGAAAGTGAATTAAAATAGTTTAAGTAATTTTAAGAAAGAAATTCTGAAGAGAAAAACATTGGAAACAAGGCGCTATAAATAAGAGGCTGACTGAGAGGTTAAATAATGCATTTTCTGCAAGCTAGAGCTTTGTTGAGCGCTGAATATGTAACTTGCTGGATACACACCTGGATTTTTTGGAACAATCATATGTCTTCAGAAGATTAAGAAGCTCTATCTGAAGAAGCAGCTGGTTGAAAGGACTCTAGAAAGGTGTTACATAAGAAGATCTCTAAGGAGATATTCCTTCTGTTTTAATAATCTCTATATCAGCCACTATTCTCTATTTTTGTAAAAGATAAAGTCCCTAGTGACAGTTATCTTGACCCTTTCAAGAGAATCATAAGAGAGAAATCTTCATTCAGTTTATTATTAAAAAACTCCTGTTTGAGAAACAATTAAACTGATTCAAATAACCTCATGATACAAGATATTATTGTATTAAAGATTATCATGCAGACAGCCCCTATATGATGAAGCTACTTTGGTAGATTATACATTACTGAAAAATAATTTCCCCTAGTTACTAAAACTTATGTCTATTGTGGGCATGTGTAGTCCCTTTTGAAGCTGTCATATCATTCACTTTTGTCCTTTACATATAACTATAATATCTTTAGGATGTCTCCTTTAACCTAGTTGGTACCTGTCTTTGACCCAGGACAAACTTAGTTGACCTCCTAGGATCAGAAGCATCACATCACCTTCAATGTAGAATTTCAGGGCACTTCTTCTATTTTAGGAAGGCTCTCTTCAAAAACCTCAGGAATAAGAAGGATCTCTTTGAGAAGTACCTCAATGATGATAGTGAAAAGTGCTGATTTATTTTGACTCATCTTTCTGCCTTGGCTTCTTTAAAGCATGAGCACACTGATCTTGGCTTTGAGGTCATCCAAGAGAATGCTTATGTAAAAAGCACTCAGAAAACTTTAGAGGTTACCTTGAATAATTTAAAAAGTAGTTTTTTGGCAAGAAGGTGACTGTCATAAGAGAAAAAAAGTGGGGCCATTGCCTCTTATAACTGCCACAATGCCTTTCTCAATAGAGAAATGAAGACCACATTAAGTCTTGAGGTCTGGTACAAACACCTGAAGGCAAAGCTTGTGACCAACCTCAAATTCAAATTTTTCTTTATGAAGCTCTTGAAGGAGTAGGAAAGAATCATCTAAAAGTTCTTGGACATTTTCAACCATGTTCTCCCAAAAATAAGAAGTCCAAGTAGGAAGACTATCAAAATTATGTTCATATTGTTGTAAAAAAAGAAGGAAAAGGTGAAAAATAAAAAAATACTTAGAATATATGGCTACTGCCCTTGACAATGGATTTAATTAGCTTAAAAACCTTTTTCTTTGCTTCTATATTTTTATTTTTTATTTTTTAAAATATCAATAATTATTTTTAGGTTTAGTTGGTAAGCTTCAGGTTTTGTTTTAAGGTGGTTCTATATGAAATATCTTATGTTATGTTTGTTTTTTCTTGAAAAATAGATATTCTTGGTTTTTCTTATGTTATAACTGTGCTTTATTAGCAGATTTTGTAAGGGGGAGATTATTGTAAACTATAAATTGTCTTTATTGTGATTGAGAGACTATATAGTTTAGGAAATTATAAAGTGGTAAAGATACCTGCTGATCTTCTAATTGGATGCGTAGGGGGTGTCTTGCTCCTACTAATTAGTTAGGCACTATATTATATTACCCTCTGGGTTTGGTAGATTGCTAGTTTGAGTTTCCATTATTGGTAAATCAAGTTAACTTTTATTTTTGTCACATGTGCCAGGGTAGCTCAATCAAGGAACATTGGTCCTTTTGTGTGGAGGTTTTCTTGGAGTCAACCCTGCAGTTTTGATATGAATGACATAATCAACCAAATCATTGACATCTAGGCAACTGCCTACACTACTATCTAGAAGACCAAATCATTATAATTGTGCTATTTAAATTAGCCACAAGTTGTCTACCCAAGTTCCAAATAGGTTTTTTATTCCTTTAATATTAAAAATACTATGGAAGCTGTGACCATAAACTGGACACTCTTTGGAATGGTTGTGAGATTAGGCTGATTGACCACAAATGATCAGGTTAATCATTGCACGCAGATCTTAATCAGTTACACGCCGTATTATCACTGGTCATCATTATATTAATAGATATGGCAGTTATACGCTGTATAATTGCTAGTTTATTATAATAGATGTAACAATTATACAACATATTATCACTGATTGTCCCAATGTGATGTGATTATACGCTGTATATTGCTTGCTTTATTATAATTGATGTAACTATTATACGCTGTATAAACGTTAGCCAATATAGTGAATATCATTGATTACACAGTGTGTAATCACTAAATCATCAATTGTATATCACCTATTCTACCCTACTGGACGTTGTATCAACTCAGCTCAACACAGCCTGATGGACTTATATGTTCATATCAAACAAGTGATATAAAAATGGCTAAGAAATACCAAGTTTGGATCAGTATTACACGGCATATAATCAGGTTCCTTATTGGTTTGGGTCTGTATTACACGGTAGATAATTCATTGAGTCACTAATGGATTGAGTCTGCTATTATACGGTGTATAATCCCTAATTTGACTCATTGCATTAATAAGCAGAAGGTTTGCCAACCAGAAAAGGATCACTGATTAAGCCCTGCAATTGGAATACTGGAATTCTACCTTCCAATGTAGGAGGGCTGAACAGGGACAATTTCTAAGCACCAACTAAATATGACGTAGTTTTCCAGCGCAATAATAGGCGTGTAAGATACAGCCAATTGATAAATGACAGTAGGCTAGCTCAAGAAGAGCGTAGGCTGTAGCTGAAGTGCCATGGACGCCTGCTAAGGCCAGTAGCATAGCACGTGCCAAGGACAGCCAATCAGGATGGGCGTAGCCAGCAAATATAGACCTATTGCAAAGGTAGCCACTGAGAACTGTCTTCAAGGACAAGAACAAGGGTTGTTGCAGTATATATTGATATAGACACCTGAAAGTATGAAGAGAAGTTCATATTTACACCTGGATAGATTGCAGCCGCTGGTAAGATTGTACTCCAGCATCAATAAACATAACTATATTCTAAGTTCTATTCTATTGTAGTCTGTAGTGCTCTTGCATAGGATTAGGTAGAGTACATTGGTAAGGCTAACATCTATATGTAGCTTTGAACATATCAGCAATATCCCAAGTTTCTTACCACTGGTTTTAAGGTTACACACAAGAAAAGGGTTAAATACACTGTTAAATTGATGATGTCCTAACAGCCCTTCTCTAGGGTGCACACTAAGTTCATCCTCAAATAACATTTCCTGTGTCTATTTTTATAGGGAGGATGTCATGAATTTCATAACTCAGGTTGTAAAAAAATCCTGGTAGTAGTGATATATGCAAAGAACTTGAAAATTTTCTTTTAAATTGTATGCTTTCCCCATTTCCTTAAAGATGACTAACTCTTGTTTGCACATTCCAGATCCTATCACCTGACTTATTCCGATCCCAATAACATGTCAGGACTATTCTCCCTCTCTGTTTTTCTAGTGATTGATCTATGTCTCAAAAAACTATATGATATTTATATTACTTAATAATAAATATTAAGTTTATCCCCATTTGTCTCAGATTTTCAATTTTGCTCATTTTACTTTTATTAAATAAATTTTCATAGTCATTGGAAAATATCAAACTTAAAATCTTTTATGACAGGGATTTCCTGCCATGTTGTCTTTTATATTGTTCCCAAAAACCAAACACAACAACCACAAAAAGACAATCAAAGTTATGATACACCAGAGCTGACACTGTGATCAAAATTGCTTTTAAATTTTTAAAAGCTTGCTGATAATCAGAGTCCAGGAGAAGTTAAATTTATTTTTCAACAGATGGAAAAAGGGTCATTAATTCCAGAAAAGTTACATATGAATCTTTTATAGTATCCTATCATCCCAAGGAGATTGATACATATTTTTAACTGCCATGACTTGTGTATATGTGATAGCCTCCACTTTTGTGGTTACTGATTGAATTTCATTCTTGCTGGTTATGTTGCCCAGGAATTCAAGGTTTTCTTTAAAGAAGTTACACTTACTAGTCTTCAGTTTCAATAAGGGATTCAATAATCAATTTAAAAACTGCTTAAATGTGCCCCAAATGATGATTGAAGGGGTTTGAAAATAAATTTATATTGTAAAAGTAAACTAGGACACATGATAGCTTTAGATCTACCATGAATGTATTAATTGCTCTTTAGAATGTGGCTAGAGCGTTTGTAAGTCCTTTTGGCATCCTAGTTGGTTATAACATATCTTGCTCAGGGATAATGTCATATTTTTTGGTCTTAAGCATAAAGTTCTATCTGTTAATATTCATTGATTAAGTCAATGGTACTAAATTAAATGCCATCACTTAACTTATCTAGAGTGCCATCAATTCTAGAGGGCAGGTAAAAGTATTTCTTAGTTAAATAATTGAATTTATGTTAATCTATTACAGTAGATTTTAAAGCTATGGCGCTAAAAACCCTTTTCTTTAAGCAAAAATAACTCAGATGAAAATGAAATAATCTCATCTGTAAAAAAATTAAAACCCAATAAATTTATATTATTTAACAGTAGACTTGGCTTCACTTATGTTTGTTTTGTATTTGAGTTGATTTTGTTTTCATATGAGTTTTTTTAGATTAAAGATGATAATTTTTGCTTAGCTTCATAGCCTTAAAACATATGTACAACTCAATTTGAGCTGTACTTTTTCATAATCAAGGGGGAGATGTTAATTTGCTTTTTCTAGGGCAAGAAAATTAGCAGCCAAGAGCTTTTAGAGCTCCTTGTTCACTATAGCTTAATCTTCTTGGCTTCTTCAAATTAGTTGTGATTGGATAGGTGCTATACCTTGAGTATCAAGACACGCTTGATGCCCAAAGACTTCTTCAGATTATGATCATGTTTTACAAACACATCTAGGTATTTTTCAAATAGTTATAGGGCCTTAATATTATCAGCTTTTGTTAGGCCTTTAAGAAAACTGTGATGGATTAGCAATAGTACATTAAGATTTCCACACAGGAGTGTTAAATTACTAAAATCCTCAAATGTTTCCATTATTAAAAGGCTCATTTTTTATCAAGCTTCAGTTGGCCCAGTATTTGATACTTTTTGAAAGTCATGGGGGTACTGCCTAGGTTTACTATCAGTACAAGAATCTCTTCTAAGTGGGGCATCATAATCTTAATAAAAATCCAAGGTTCCAACCTTGAGCCATTGTGTAGCCAAAAACTTTATTGTAAAGACCTTTAGGGAAACTTAGAATTATTATAGAATTGTGTATAACCCAAGATACAACTGGAATTATGATCTTGTTGATTTTTTGAAAAGTTATACCCTTAAATTATTTTTTAGCTAGTGTCAAGGATCTGGATGTACAAGCATTCTGGCTACCGCCAACCTACTTAACATCCAGCCATCACCTGATTTAGTCCCCTTCCAACATACCGTTTGACATACCAAGAATGGTAACCAAGCAATACCACATGACTGTCCAAGTATCCAGTGGCTTGAACCCATCTAGCATATGACTAACCCCTAGGTTTGATCCAACTAAATCCCCACCACAGCCAAGTCTATATAAGTCTAAAGTATTATCCAATAAAATATACTTCTCTTCTTTCTTAATTCCCTATTTGAAGCTTCCCCAAAAGGCGCTTCTTATCACTGGTAGCAGCTACGGGTTTTTGACCACACCCATGAGAGAGAAAATGACTGACCAAAACCCGCCAACCTTTGCTCACATACTCAACCAGGCCACATTCCAGGATGCCTGGAAAACATACTTCTGCGCCCACAACATTGACAAAGATATACCTAGTAGATGCTGTTGTAACTGCGCTGTTTTAGCAGAGTTACACGGAGAAAAATATTTAGAAGATAGATAATATTCTTTATTGTGAGATAGTGATTATATAGCTATTGTGAATCAATGGATAGCAGGAACATGATTGGTGATCACACGGCTGGATGGAAGAGGGGGTGGCTTGATCCTGATAATGAGTCAAGCGCCAAATTGAGATATCCACCGTGAAGGATCATCTGTTCAAGTTGATAGATTTGGTAATTTGAGTTGACTTTCTAGTCTGGCTTTGAGTGACTGGGTAATTGGGTTGCGGGTCACAAACCCGCTTGGTTAGAACCTTGCTGGTGGGTCAAGCCTGCGGTTTTGACAATGCACCATATTCAAAGGTCTGGTCATGCCCAAAGCATGCACAAAGATTATTCAATACAGTTGCTCTCTTCAACCACAATCAAACACAATACCACCTACCACAGGTGAAGTGATCAAAACCAAATACATTGTTATTGACAAGTTCTTTGGTGAAAACAAAGAAAACGTCATCAACTGGCTAGACCACTCAGCTGCTAAACTCCGCGCCAGCTGCATCCCACATGAAAATGGGTTCAGGAAGCCAGCAAGCGCCTGTACAAGGCCGCAGCTAACTGGTTTGCAACCTGGGTTGGCTCACAAACTGACAACCAGCTTGACAACTGGGAAGAGTTCAAAGCAGACATCATGCACAATTTTTGCGTCACCAAATCCCTCCAAGACATTGTAATACAACTCAGTGATCTTGCTCAAAAGACCACTATCACAGCTTATATCAACAAATTTGAGGAGATATGTTGCAAAATCCAAAACCCAGAACAAGCTGACAACTTACATACCAGAGCATCATTCATCAACAGAATGAAACCATCTGTTACTGCCCTCATCTGCCCGGAGGCTAATACCTCCATGCCTGCGCTCATTGCAGAAGCCAAGCGTGCTGAAAAACGCGCAAACATGGAATATGCTGCACACAACAGCAATTGCTCCTCAAACGGCAATGGCAGAGAAAACTCCAATGGCAATAAACGCCAAAATACCAGCCATAACAACAGCAACTCCAAGTGCAACAATGGCAATTGCAGCCAAAGCACAAACCGCTCCCATCCCAAGAAAGAGGACACCACCAAAGTTAACAATGCTGAAGTAGCAACCTGCTATGAATCTGACCCCACATTCTCTGACCTCAAAGGTCTCAAAACAGAGGAACAGGGAAAAGAGAAGGGGGAACAGGCTTAAGTGCCCCTGTCTCCCCCCAACTTGACAAGAAATTGTATCAAGGCATAAACTTTGCTGCCGCATCCCCCATGTCCTGCAATCCTCCATTTTTATGAACATAAAAATTAAAGATTGTTCACAACTTCTTGTCTATCCATGCACTTACAAATCACATATACATAACATTTTATTTGAATCTGGTGCACAACACACTATGGTTAGCAAACCCTTTGTAATCAAGTACAAAATACCAGTTGTCAAATCCAACTTCAAATATGCCAGAATGGCAGACAAATCAAATGTTCTACTCAAAGGCAAAACAACTCCCTTCAGAATTGACCTCCAAGGCATACAAAAGTCCATAAAAGGACTTATCATGAACAACATAAACTACAACATTGTAGCAGGCATGGACTGGTTCACCCGAGTGAACCCCAGCATATGTTATAAAACAAAAACCATGACCATCAAACACAACAGAGTCAACTTCAACATCCTCAAAGAACCAAATGACCTCATTCTTGAGACACAGTATTTGTCCAGGTCAGAAACCAAGATGACTCAGAACATCTAACCAAAGACAGTACCCTCCACATAATGAGGTACTTCAAATTTAATAATATACAAACACAAAAGATCCAATACCCAGAACTTGTGGCACTCCTAAATGAATACACTCATGTATTCAAGGAAGAACTCACAGAGTTATCCCCTAAACGTGAGGTCAAACATGGCATTGACTTATGCAAAGCCATGCCCAAACCTGCACCCCTCTATAGACTTTCCCCCCATGGAGACCCAAACACTTAAAGCCCACATCAAGGACAACCTAGCCAAAGGATTCATTTGCCCGTCTGAATCCCTGTGGGGGCAGCAGTTTTCTTTTTAAAGAAGAAAGAAGGATCTCTTTGCTTAGTTACTGACTACAGAGCACTAAATGCAAGTACAGTAAAAAATAAATACCCACTTCCCCTCATAGAAGGCCTATTTGCAAGACTCTCCAGAGCAAAGATTTTCTCAAAAATTGACCTCACATCTGGTTATAATCAAGTTGAGGTCAAAGAGAAAGACATACCAAAGACTGTGTTCCGTACACAATTTGGATCCTTTGAGTGTAGGGTAATGAGCTTTGAGATGACCAACACTCCTGCAACGTTTGTCACCATGATGAACCAAGCACTAAAAGGTCTCTCAAATACATTATGCTACCTTGATAATATCATCCTTTTCTCAAAAACAAAAGAGGAATACCTCACACATGTCCACAAGACACTCAATCAACTCGCAAAGCACAAACTTTATGCAAACCCAAGTAAGTGCCAATTTACGGAAAAGGAACTCCTGTTCTTGGGCCATATTGTCTCTGACAGTGGCATCAAAGCAGATCCAGAAAAAATTAAAGCCATAAATAACATGCAACGCCCCACCTCTGTTAAACAAGTTAATGCTTTCTTGGTATGGTAGCTTACCTAAGGAATTACATCAAAGACTGCAAAAACTCACTGCACCAATCAATGATTTAACCAAGGGTAATGCCAAAAAGAAATTCATCTGGACTCTAGAATGCAAAAATAATTTCCAACTTTTAAATCAAGCTCTGATTAAAGCATCAATCTTGCAATACCCTAATAACAACAGGTGCTACAAGCTTGGTCGGATGCCAGTGACACCACCATTAGTGCAGTCCTACACATCTGCCAGCTAGGGCATCAAGTCTTCCTGCCAGTATGTTATGAAAGTAGAAAACTAACCAACACTGAGCAGAGATACCCAATACATGATAAGGAATTGCTAGCAATATACCACACATGCAAGAAATGGAGATGTTATCTGGAAGGACATTTAAATGTCTGAGTACTAACTGACCATAAATCCTTAATATATTTCAAAACTCAGAACACACTCACACGGCAATAAGCCAAATGAATGTCCTTGCTGGAACAGCTTAACCTGGACATCCAGTACAAAAAGGGGGAAGAGCTGGTCACAGCTGATGCTCTCTCTAGACTATGTCAGCCTAGAGAGGATCACCCTGACCACCTGGACCCTGACTGGCCAAACCTGTACAACAATGAGTATAAAACCAAAGGGAAAGACCCCTCAACACATCAACTGACTCACAATACATTAGTAAGAAACAAAAAGTATTTCTGTGTATCAAATGGCACAGTATACTGAATTATCAATGACAAACATGTCCCGTACATTCCACTTGCCCAAAGAGTTGACACCATACTAAGACATCACCACCTACTAGGCCACACAAAGGCTAACAACCTATACCTCACACTAAAAGAGATAGTATAATAGACCAACCTCAAACAGGATATAGTTGATGTTCTAAAAAAGTGCACATTGTGCAATAAATACACCAGTACAAGGCTCTTCAGCCAACAGTCAACCCAGTACCAGACCCTGAACCATTTAAGGTTTGGGGGCTAGACATAGTGGGTCCCTTCCCAGAAACAAAGACAAACCAATGTTTCTTATTTGTAGCTATCAACTTTGCCATACACTGGCCCATCTGCTGGGCAACAAAGGACCTTAAAGCAGAAACCATCAACTGTTTCATTAACAAAGCAATCATAGCCAACTACGGCACTCCAGACTACATCATAACTGATGGAGCAACAGAGTTATCAAGTCACGTAGTAAATGTCAACTTGAAATCCAAAAACATTAAACACTCCACAACCTCTCCATACAGGCCGACAATAGAGTGGAATGCCTAAACGGCAGCCTTATCAGGACTCTAGAGAAAATAATGGATGGTAAAGCCAAAATCACATGGCCACTATACGTGAAACATGTATTACTAGTATCCCAAGTTTGCACCAACCAAGGGACAGGCTATTCATTGTTTGAGCTAACCTGCTACAAACCAGAAGTAATCACCCACAATAATCACCCTATGTGAAGATCCCCCCAGGAAAGCCTCCCACAGTAGAGCAAGCACCATACTACAATGCATCTGCCTCAAAGCTAAAATAGCTGAAATGAAGAGGCTCAAGACACAAAAGGTAACCTCCACAGAGAAACCACTTCCCATCAACTCCTCTATCTGGATTCTAGCTGGCAACAGAAAGAAACTAGACTCAGTACACCAGGGACTAGGAAAAGTCATCAAATACAGACTAGAGCACAACACTTACCTAGTAAAATCCCAAAGTGCCAAAAACCCAATTATCAAGAAATACCACAGAACCCGTCTCTGCCTCAGTAAAGGAGAACACTTGACCAGACTGGTTCCAACTAGTAAACAGCTCCAGGAGCATCAGGCGGCAGCCGCAAAAACAAAGCCCCCTCCTGATGCACCAGAGTAACCCCTTAAGGGGGGTGTCTCAAGGGTCTGGATGTACAAGCATTATGTCTACTGCCAACCTACTTAACATCCAGCCATCACTCAATTTAGTCCCCTTCCAATATACCGTTTGACAAACCAATAATGGTAACCAATAAATATCACCTGTCTGTCCAAGTATCCAGTGGCTCAAACCCATCTAGCACATGACTAACCCATAGGTTTTTGTCAGAAAATTGTGGATCATAGCCAAGTCTATATAAGTCTAAAGTATTATCTAATAAAATATACTTCTCTTCTTTATTAATTCCATATTTGAAGCTTCCCCAAAAAGACGCTCCTTATCAATAGAATAAGAGTCCTTATAGTAGTTGGCACAAAGTACATGTAATTGATAAACTCTCATTAGTATACTCTATATTGATGTGATAGACTTTTTTAGTTGGTAAGAGCTTGTCACCGTTAATGTGGTAAAACACTGGGAATAAACAACAATTTATACTGAAAGTAATTTATTGACATCTAATAATAGTTTCATACATAGCCATAAAGCTGGTACCAATAAAAATATTTCATTTATCATTTTGTAATACTATTGCAGGCCCATTCACCACTATTTTCCCAGATCAGAGTAGAAGGGAAGAAAAAGTGCACATGGCTCTGATACTATCTGACCTGCAGTGCCAAATTCTTTTTCATAGTCCAAGTTGGGTGCTAGTTCAAATTTCTTCACTAGCCATGTGAAACTATATAATCTGGAGCTCCCAAGTCTATAATAGTATGTAATGGGTGATAAACTGCTTCACACATCAATTGCACGTGTCAAGACAAGTTTCCTTGGGATGCATCCTATTGAGTAACACATACTCAATAACTCCCTTTGGGGGTAAACAAAAACTCAAAGAATAGTGTTTACCCTAATTTTGTGTATCACAAATTCAATATATGTACAATCATGTCTCTCTATTTATGTAGGGGACTTATTTTTAGTCCCCTTGTGCAAATTCAACCCTTTGAACTGAGAGAGAAATTCTTCTAGCTCAGAGTTAGTTTGGGTTTTTCTTCTTGAGAGTATTCAGTGTGGTAGAGACTCAGACATAACATAAAATCTGGGCCATCTTCTTCACACTGCTGATCTTATGGGTCACTGTGCTAGAATTTTATGATAGTTTCTCTGAGTTTGTGATAGATATAATGTCCACCTCTTCCTGAGATGGTGAATCTTCTGTGTAAATAGCCTGTCTTCTGGTCACAGTGTTGACCACAAGAGTATAGTGTAGCAACATTTTGTCCAATTCATCTTTTTCTGGTGGATGTTGATCTGAGCAGGCTTCTTGATCAACTAGGCTTGTTAGTCTGTCAATCAAGAAATCACAGCCAGGGTCTGAGTTGGGGGTGGAAAGAAGTTAATTGTGCTAGAAATTGGGTCTCTCCTCAACCTGAATGCTTAGCAGCATTTTGCCTCCTCTTCACTAAAATCTTCTTTACCAGAAATAATATTCTCTTCACCACTTTCTTTACTAATCACATGATGAATGTTAGCCTTTTAATTCTTGAATTTATAAGATAAATGGTCTGGCTAGAAAAAATTGTTGCAATTCCAAGTGATGATAACTGACTGTAGGAAGTAAATGAATTTATTGAAGACTTATGAAGTCTCTTTATCACTCACCTTTCCCTTAAGATCATTGATATTGTTACAATTGTATTCTGTAAAAGGGACATCAAATTTTCTTAAATGAGCCTAGATGGTACATAAGTCCAGGCACTTTCAAGGATCTATAAATCCCTGATTTGAGGACAGTGTAATGTTACCTATTAGTTCTAACATATTTGAGAAGGGCACCATTGATATTCAAAAAAATTGCTGCTCCCATCAACACCAATGCCCATGCTTCCAGATAGAAGCGCTCAGAGAGTTTCATAAGGCTCTGGTATTTCTTGATCTTCCTTTCTATGAGTTTACTTTTGTGGCAGAAGAGTGTTTCTTTACAACAATGTTCTGATATAAGGCAACATGAGGCATTATAATATGTCTGGCCTTTTCCAGGTAAACAGGGTATGCTAACTATATGGATCTCTGGATCATGGCAGTCTAATATAGTAGCATTTCTTATAGCATCTGTTGGTGCTATATATGGAGCTACATCATAAGAGTAATAACATGTGAACATTTAAATCCTGTCAAATTTAGCAAATTTGGTAGGCTTAAAGTTCTGAACCGCAGAAGTAGTTCTATTTCTAAAACCACCTTGGCTGATAGAGAATGATTTCTATTTTTAAACATGCATAATTAGACTTCTGATGCTGCTCAACAAGAGTCCAGAGTTGGGCATGAGGATATGAAGGTTACCATTGAGGTGAGTCTCACTTCTATCAAGTACTGGTTTAGTAATTTATACCTTGTGGAAAGTACACTAAATGTTTTCTTCATTGCTCTCATAGCTGTGGAAGGGTTTCTGTATTATGACAGGACTTGCTGATAGAAGATACTATGCTAGATTGGTGCTCTGCAAGTTCTTGAGCTTCAAGATTATTGGATTTATGCAGGGAAGTTTTTTTAGTAGCTCTCCACCTGTGATTAGGCTTATGTAATTTTGCCTTCTGTGAAGCAACCTTGGCAGATAGTCTTTTTTGATGTTCTAGCAAAAGTTCTGAGGTTTTCCTTCAATATTTTAAAACTTTTTCTTGTGTTAATCAAAAAGCTTATCAAATTTATATTGCTATAATGGAGCTGAACATTAAACTCCTTGATACTAGTGAGATAAGCTTTGGTGGGTTTTTGATTTCATCCAATGTATTTAGCTAGCTTCTTGATCTCCATGTAAGAGTAAGAGAGTTTTGCCAGAAATCAGCAAAGATCTGTGTTCAAACCACCCAGGTGGTCTTCTACTTATGCATTTTCTTTTTGGATCATTGATGAGTTTTTGCTACTATTAGTTTAGTCTTTGAAATCCTTAACTCATCTTGCTAGGGAGAAAATTAACTTGACTGCTTCACACAGGAATCAAAAGATGGCCTCTGCTCTTTCAATGTGGAGGGTTAAAGTACCCATCCAGTTATTGTCAGGTACCTTGTTCTTCAATACTGATCCTGATATGGAGGCAATGTATCTACTCAATCTTTCCTCTAACTGTAAAGTCCTTTGATACACTATGATTCTGGTTGTTGCTTGTTGGGTTCATCTGATAGTTGGCAGAGTTGAAAGAGGGATAAAGATTGTTCTAGAGACTTCTCAAAAAGGCTTACTGACAGTTAATCCGGTTACCTTGATCCAAAAATTGAGATATAACTGGTGGTCAGGGCGTAGTAAGTTGTGGCTGATTTTTAGGTAATTAAGGAAACATAAATATCTCTTAGCCTGTGCAATAGCCTCTATCCTCTGATGTAGTTGGTTTGGAGTAGTCTGGTTCAAGTTACACAGCTTGTTGGTTGTGGTGGTCTAGTAGGGAGACAAAACTACGGTTCTCTTGCAAACTTTGGTTTTCTAATAGGCTCAGTAATTCATCCCAGCAATGACCAGTTTAGCTGCTACTGGGTGGGTTTTCTATTGTCATATATCTTGGTTGGGGAGTTCAGATCACTTGAGCAGTGAGTCTCAATTATTTGTGAGTTCTGCATATCTGCCATGAGCTGGCTGAATGCAACAATATTACCAGGGATCCCAGCCCATGACTAAGCCAGAATATTGGTTTTGGTAAGTAGTCTTTCTGGATCCACTGAAAATGGTGTTAGAAGGCTGGAAGAATGATCTTTCATTTACTTTCCAGGCAACATAAGGTCTCCTTCTGGTGAAGCTGGCTGTTGCTAAAATACATTTTTAGAGTGAGCATCAAATATTGTAACTGGACTTGGTAGAGGTTTATCTAGCACATGCCTAACTTTTAAGTCACAACTTATACTATTACTAAAGACTAAGATAGGACATGGGACTAACTACTTAGCACTGTATAATAGTATCTATACTATAATGTTCAAAAATTGATCCTTTATTGTAATACAAAGCCAAGAGCTATATAGGGAAGTGTGGTATTAACTTTGCCACAGCCCCTCTCAGGATCCACTACGGCTCAGACACAGATCTGTATTAGGCAAATTGCTTCTTTTAGAGCTGCCGCTCACAGATAAGTAATACAGATCTTATTAGCAGCTAGCCAATCCCAAAACTATAGTGCAGCTGTACAAGTATTCATCCTAATGTATCAATCTATAAGCATAATCTGTAGGTGATTCATTTTCAAATAGTTGTGACTAGTTTAAACAACTTTTTACAATACAGCACAAGGGGAGCAGTGTATGAAGGATCACCTAGCTCTCATTCTATATGAATGGGTATATTAAAAATACAAGGCCAGTGTCATATTACTGTCAGAGTTAGTGATATTATTCTCACTTTACTGAAGTAACGTTAATATACTAAACTACTAACTAAGTTGAAACTTAATTCTCTAAACCTAAAGTGTATAGTAAATGTAGCAAAATTTTGTAAACATTACTTTTTATTATTTGTATCAATGGAAGAGTTATATAGATAATTTAATTGGAATTGGCCACAGATCCTCTGATCTTATCTCAATGTAATGATCTTATTTTTTTAGCCCATATTCTAACAAGCCTTATAGATAGGCTAATTGACCCTCATCTCTACTAGACTATTTCTTCACCCTCACAGGAGTGCTATCAGTAGCTTTGTAAAAAAAGCTTAATTAATAGAGAAGAAATTTCATCAGTAATAGATAGTTTACACTAACCACTTTACAACAGCCAGGAAACCCTTTCAGCACACATATAATCTTAAGTTTTCAGCCTGAAACACATACCTTTGAAGTATGAACTCTCCACCAGCTCCTAACTCATTTCACATCAACAAATGCCAGTTGTTGTGAATGCTACCATTCACTGTGTTTTGATTTTGTCTTCAATGAGTTATTTTGAGACAAATCTCTCTCTTTTGCTTTTGCTCCTCAAAAGGAGTCTGTATCTGAACTAGTAAACAAAATTGTTTGGTTTCTTGATTCTTTGCAGCTTGTTTTTCCCCACTCATGCCTGTGGCGTAATCCTACTGTCAATGTACTGTTTTGTGGTAAAGCTGCATAGTATATATTCTCAATCTTTATATCCAATAAAATTTAAGTTCTATTTACATTTTTGTCTTTGTGTCTCCAAGTACTTTGGAGCCTCTCTCTAGCCACGCCTAGTAGAGATTATTCATTCAGGGCCACAAGGTAATCACATAGCCTTCCCTGCCAATCTAACCAAGACTTAGTACAAATCTAATCCTAAGGTTGGGATTTCCTGTTGTAAATCTGTGCTGTGCCTCAGGTCATAACGAAAATGGTGCTCATTACAGGGGCTGTAAGCCCCTTAGTTACCCTCTTTGCAACTATGTTTTCAGGTTCTTTGCCTCCACCTATACAAGAGTCAACTTCATCTGAAAAAACCAGTCCTCCTTTTGAGGAAGACATTACAGATCCTTCTATTTTCACTACTGTGCTGAACCTTGGGAATTATTCCCGCCTAGTTGCTTACCCCATGGGTACCCCTGACTTGGAAAAAGTCATGGTGGTAGCCCTGGGGTTAGCCCATGATGTGGCTATCCCTTGCCTCCAGCTTCAGTTCAGTTGAGCAGAATACTATGAATTTATTGTGGCTCCATAATTTCCACAGAATCTTTTCTCAGCAGCTGGCTCTGCTGAACACTTATTGTCCTTTTTTGTACAACCTGCCTTATCCCATCATCAAATGGTATTAGGGTTCCATGTTCAGGAGATTTCATTGCTGCAAGTCGCTGTCACTCATCACTGGGATCAGTTTGCGACCTACCAGCAGTGAATCCATTCCCTGTTTTCCTTGGTGTCAGACAATCAGCTTGACTCTTTCACTTTTCAAACTGCTTGGTTTATTCCATCAAGAAAATGCGCCAGTCTATCCCTGAATACGTCAGGGCGCCCCTACATGAGTTTCATCAGTTGGAACAGTCCTGGCAAACCCAAGTAGATTCCACCTTGAACGCCTATTTCACTGACTTCAAACAACTTGTACAGCAGCTTAATGCGCTCAGCGCTTACTCCTCTGAGCAACTGGAACAAGGAAAAGACCTTGCTACTAAAGGTCTTCATGAGATTAGTAAAGAATTTGATCAAGCAAGAGCTGCCACTGCTGCTGCCATTGCCAAGCTCCAGACTCAAGTGAATGAGTTGTCTACGCCCAAGCCAGATGTTCCTCCTTGTCCCCCATCTGACAATCTGATGGATAGAGAACAGAAAAAAGGGATGTTATTTGAGAGCTGTGAGTGTCTACCTGCAGTCAAGATTGTCCTACCAAAGCACCTCAGCCAGATTCTCAGGTGCTTGCTTTGACAATTCAAGAAACTGAGTTACAGCAAGAGGGTGCTGCCCTACGCAAAATGGTGGCAACTGCTGCTAGTCAAACTGGAGTTATTGATAAAGATGGCTGCTGCCTAGACTGCCATGAGCCCCTCACATTCAATGTATTAGAGAGTTATTTCTCTAGCTAACGGGTTGGACCACTTGAAATGGGACCACTCCAACCTTGACAAAGACGTGCAAGAAATGAGTGAATTAATTGATCCAGTAAATGACAGGGTTTCCCCTTGCCTCTCAGTGGGATCTTCCCTGATCTCTCAACTGACCAAGCTTTTTGTGGTAGTGACAATACAGGGTTAATGCCTAGACGTTACTGAGCAACATACCAACTTAGCTAATAATGTGGGTGCCCTCTCTGCTGAGACCTTGACTACTCTTGAAGAGAGTGTTTGTCAGCTGTGAGCCAGACAGCCCCCTCCAAATCTGAAGTGGAATTATCCCTGCGCATAAATGTACTTGATAGCAACAATAGTGTTCCAACTCCCAAAGCACATTTCAAACCTACCTTTAAGCAAGTCTTTGACCCAAAACATATTCCATTAAATATTTCCTAACTATCTATTCAACTGCCATGAGAAGAGCCTCTGATGAGTTTAAGAAGGAACACATTCTAAACTGCCTGCACACAACCTGTCAAAAGGTGGTGGTGCCAGAGCTGCCCACCATTTAGACTTGGGAAGAAGTAAAACAGCTTCTGATCAACAAGTTTGGTGGTGAGCTTAGTTTGGAGGTACAGAAGAACGCCTTCATGCATATTGCTTTCAAACCTAAGGAGACTATATCTGAATTTGCAGATAGATTCTACATGAAAGGACAAAAATTGATAATGAGCAGACAGCAGACAGCTCATGAAGATTACATGGCTTGCGCTCAATCCCTCAAGGTTAATCAGCTTCTGTATCTCCACTTTAAGGCTTACAAAGCCATTCTTTCCTCTATGAAGAGCATAAAGACACTTTTGCAGGATATGCACCTTACTCATTCTGGAGCAGTTGTGCAGGAGAATTGTGCCACCTCTAATTCTGGTTCATCTTCTTGTTGCCCTTGCATTCTCACTATGAAATCTCAGAATCTTTCTAGATGCCAAGGTTTCCATAACTGTGGCCAGATAGGTTACCACTCTCAAGTCTGCAACAATCCTTGGGTTGGAGAAGCTGATCCCAAGGAGCAGGCGGGAAAAGAACAGTCAACCTTGAGATGGAGACACTCTATGTTGACAATTCTTCCCAGTCTCCTTCAATTCCCCCCTCCATAGCCAACTCTGAGCCTGCTGACACTGAGGATCCTCTCATTCTGCTGCTGTTCCACAATATCTCTGATGACTCTGACATAGATGATTCAGACGTTGATGATCCTGACACCTATGGGTATTCAAGAACATTTCAGTCTTGCTTCCTCTCCAGACTTTCTATAAGGAGTTTCCAGGATTGAGATGCATGATTGAAAAATGGGACAAAGAGCTAGCAGAAGCTCAAGAAATTCTGGCTATCCTCCCTCCCTTTGGTTGTACTACCACTTGTGTGGAAATATCCATCCAAAAAGTGAAAATCAAGGCCATCTTGGATACTAGGTCTCCTGTTAATGTTGTCTCCTCAAAGCTTTTCAAGAAGCTCAAACTTGCCCCTGACCTTAATTACCACCAGTTGTATGGTACTGCTGGGCTATTCATGACTCGCACTATAGGAACTTATTCTGCTCTTACCACACAATTTGGAAAGCTGCTCTTGGCCGCGCCTGCTGTTGTCTTGGATAAAGAGAGCTACAACCTCTTAGTTGGTACTCAGTTCCTTAGGGAATACAATGGGATCATCAATTTAAAGGAAGACTACATCTCTATCTTAGGGTGAAAAGTCCCTCTGATCTTTGAGAAGACTGTCAAAGTTCCTGGAAAGTGCCTCAAGATGAGTGCCTTAGTGTATCCCACTGGTGTTTTCACCCTAAAATACCGTACACATTCATCCAACATGAAGTTCCCCCTATGGCTTGCCCTGCGTCTGAAAGGATCCCTCTCTTGGCTACTTCTGCATTAACTTTTCCCTCTGGGTCTCAAGCCATCCTATACTCACAAATATCTTTTGAGCTACCTGATAGTACGTTTCTAGAGCTATACTCTCCTCCCTCTCTAGGACGCAATGTGCCCTACCTATGCCCAGGAATCTTGGATGTTCTTATTAAGACCCTGTTCAATTGCTGGTTGCCAACTTAACCGCTCTCCCCATACATGTGTGTAGAGGGCAGGTTGTTGGTTATGGCAAACTACTAAATGCTCTTGATGTCCTGTCACTTCATCCCTTTGGTACGTTCCAGGATTACAATTTACCTGAAGATGAGCCCCGAGTCCTGTCCTTGTTCACTGCTTAAGATTTCCCGCAACTATCCCTGGGACAACAGAAGGAGGTGCTGGATTTGCTAGATCAGTTTTCAGATATCTTTGCTAAAGATAGCACTGATTATGATCTAGCCAAAGGTGTGATACACCAGATCAATACTGGTGATGCTCCCCTCTTCCACGCTAAACCTTATTGCTGCAGTTGCATAGAAGACGCTCAAGTGTCTAAAGAGCTCAAGAAACTATTAGATGCTGGGCTATTAGCTCCTTCCCAAAGTTCATGGGCTTCCCCTGCTTATACTGAAGAAGAAGGATGGAGTTCATTGTATTGTGATAATTATCAACACTTGAACTCCTTAACCAAAAAGGATTCCTATCCCCTACCACTCATTGATGATGCTCTCCCCACCTTGCGGCTCCAAGTTCTTTTCTGCTATGGATTTAGCTTCCAGATACTAGCAAGTTGATCTCTCTCCTGAAGATAGACAAAAGACTGCGCTCATCACTTCCAAAGGACTGTTTGAGCCTACAGACATGCTGCAAGGGCTCTGCAATGCCCCGGCTACTTTCCAATGAGCCATGGACTCCATCCTTCCGTGATTTAAAGCTCAAATGTGTCCTAGTGTTTAGACAATATAACAGTCTTCAGCACTACCTTTACAGATTACCTGGCTCACCTCAAGGAAGTGTTTATAAAGATTTAAGAGGCTGGCCTTAAATATAAACCATCCAAGTGTGCTTTCTTCAAGGAATGCCTTGAATTCTTGGGCCATGAGGTAACCCAGACCGGGATTCAAACAATGACCAAGAAAGTTGGGGCCATCAAAAAAATGCTTCTGCCCACCAACCTGCAAGAGGTTCAAGTCTTTCTGGGTATGATGGAATACTACAGACAGTTCATCCCCAACTTTGCCAACACTAGTGAGCCTTTGGTCCAACTGTTGCATAACATCCCTTTTGAATGGACTACTAGCCAGCAACAAGCCTTTGAGACCCTCAAGCCAAAACTCAAAGATGCTTTATCCTATAATATACTGACTAGGATAAGGAATTTATCCTATATACTGATGCTAGCAACCTGGCTATTGGAGCTATCTTGGCTCAACTAGATGATGAAGGTGTGGATCACCCTGTAGCTTATACTTCCTGTGTCCTAAACAAGCATGTAAAAAATTACAGCGTCAAAGAGAAAGAGTGCCTTGCTGTGTTGCATGCAGTCAAAAAAATCCGCCATTATGTGTATGGCACCCCTTTTTTGTGGTCACTGACCACTCTTTGCTTAAGTGGTTGCAACAGCTTAAGGAACCAGAAGAACAACTAGCTAGATGGGCTCTCTGCCTGCCAGGCTTACTTTACTGTGCTACACTGTCCCAGTATTTAACATCAAAACGCTGATGGATTGTCCAGAATGCCCATCCTTGCCCTACACCCTGCTGAGGCTGATCAACTGTATGAACTAATTGGTATCCTTCCTCCTGGGAGAACTAGACAGAAGAAGTTTGTATTGCCCTATCAAAACTATCTGAAGATATGCTCATCTGTGACAACCAGCTTTTCAAGAAAGTATGAGACTGCTACCTACCTTATGTACGGCCTAGTCTTTGCCTTTTGTTGGTGCCTTAAGCTCATAAGGAGACAGGACATGGAGGCATTTCCAAGACATATGACTGGCTCCAGAAAAACTATTTCTGGGAGAACCTTTGCCTGATAATCTCATATGTTATTGCTAGTTGACATGATTGTCAGCTTCAACAACCTTGTGCTGCCTCTCACAAGTTCAAGCTGGTTCCCCCTCAACATGCCTTTCATACTGTCAGCATTGATGCTGTAGGGCCTCTCCCCCACTCTTTGTCTGGTTGCTGCTTTATCCTAATTGCTGTTGATTATTTTAGCAAGTGGATAGAAGCTTGCCCTACTAAGGACATCACTGCTAAGACAACCACCGCCTTTCTGTTGCAAGACATATTCTTTTGCCATGGCTGTCCTCAAGTGTTGTTGTCTGACAATGAGACTAACTTCAACGCCAAGTTGGTAACCTCTGTTGTTGAAGCCTTGGGGTCTCACCAGTCTTTCTCTTCCCCCTATAATCCTTATACCAATGGGGTGGTTGAGCGTGCAAACTCTACTCTGGTCTCTATCATGAGGAAACTCACTTATTCTGTTGCTGTAAACTGGGATCTATACTTACCTGCTGCTCTCTTTGCTTATTGTCTTAGCAAACATTGTGCCACCAGGAACTCCCTCTTTGCTATGCTGTATGGGCGTGAGGCTACCACTTTGTTGCTCCTGTGAGATCCCCTCCTCTGATAATATTATGAACACTGATGACCATATCAAAGATTTAGTCAACCACACCATTGATATATAAGCTACTGCATACTTCTCTGTGTAAAAGACCAAAATGCTTGAGCTCTCTCCTGACAAAACTGGACGCTCTCCCTTGCCTGAGTTCAATATTGGGGACCATGTTCTCTACTATCAGCATGGAGTAAGAGGACGCACTCACAAGTTAGATACATTGTGGGTTAGACCTCTGGACGTGACCTTCAAGCAAGGGTAAGATTAAACTATGAAACTCCTCTCTAGTGGTCAACTGTTTGCCCAAGTGCATGCCAAGTTCCTCTGCAAGTACCACCCCCTAAGGTCAATCTTGAGGGGGGGCAATGTCGTGAATGCTGCCATTCACTGTGTTTTAATTTTGCCTTTGATGGGTTATTTTGAGGATGAATCTCTCTCTTTTGCTTTTGCCCTTTGAAATGAGTTGGGTCCAAATTGGGAAATTCAATTGTTCAGTTTCCTGATTCTGCCCAACTCACTCCCCCCACTCATGCTGGTGGCAAGTGATCCTACCCTCCATGTACTGGTTTGTGGTAAAGCTACGGGATATATCCCATTCCACTCCCACCCAATAAAATTTAAGCTCTATTCACATTTTTGTCTAAGTGTTGCACATACTTTGGCACCTCTCTAGCCATGTCAGGAAGATATTATTCAATCAGGGCCACAAGGTAATCACATAGCCTTCCCTGCCATTCTAATCAAGGCTTAGTACAAATCCAACCCTAAGGTTAGGATTCCCCATTATGTATCTGTGCCGCGCCTCAGGTCACAACAGATCTTGTCAAGCCAACACCCAAAGTGACTTATGTAGTCCACACTCACTAGTTCAGCATTGTGTTTAACTGGTGTGATAAGCATGCAACTCAATGGGGATAAGTTAGTATTGGTCAGGATCTTATCATTTAGGGTTGGTTCAGCTGCTTGGCGCAAAATTAAGTACTGGTTGCAATTGGCCTACCTGCCCATGGATTGCCCTGGGACCCTCATGCCCTGATGATTGTAATTGGTAGGGCAGGTGATCAAGTATTATATTGATGGCATCAGGGCTACTTGGGTAGATCACCATGTACGGTCCAATTATAGCAACTTTCCGTGGGATATGAAGCTTAAGTTATCCATACCTTTGGTGGTATAGTATGGCAGTATGTTTTCAAGTGTTTGCTGGTTATTCTCTCCCTGGTCAATGTTGCCACTCTGGCATGAGATCCAAAGTTGAACCATTATGGACTGTAGAGTTGAAGTTGCTTTTATTTTCACCTGGGAACTTGTGACTGCACTACAGTCATGTTGGGCTGTGGTTTCACAAAGTGGTTAAACTGTGATGTATTTCATTGGTTGAAACTCAAAGCAATAAGATTGGCCCAGGAGAGATTTTTCAACATAGTAATGGAGTACCCAGGAGCCAATTAGGCTGTACTGATTGATTCAAATGGATCATCTGACTGATTCAGATTATAAGGCTAGGCGCCTCACACCAATTGTTTATCCACAAAGATTAATTGATCCCCTTGAATATGACTAATGAGGATTTAATCATAGAGCCAAAGCAGATCATCTGACTGATTCAGATTATGAGACCAGGTGTCTCAAACCAATTGATCAGCCATGAAGCCTGATTGATACCCTTGGATATTATTGATGAGAATTTGATCATAGGGCTGAAATGGACTTGACTGTGCCAAGTAAAGGCTTGTTGTCTTCAAAAAACTCAATTAACTGGGAAGGTTAATTGATATCCAATGGGGAGTATGATCAACCAGGATCTAATTTTATGGTTCTTAATGGCCTTGACGGTGCTAAGCTGTTTGGGTAAGGTTGACCAAAAGCAAACCCCTGAATCATGGGTTAAATGGGCCAGTTCAGCAAATTTATTCGGTTGGAAGGGCCACCCAGTGCAGGTTTCAGGCGCTGCAGTGGTGCCTGGTTCAAGTTTTGAGGCATTTTAACAGGGGTTTGATGTGAAACCCCAATTAATATGAAACCTGGCTAAGTGTAGACAATGGTGTCTAGGCATCCAGGATCAATCAGCTGGTTCCCAGTTGGAACAACAATAGCTTGGATCTGGAATACATATATTCCATCAGGGGTTGGGACCAGGAGTCTGTAATGCTTCAAGCCAAAACAATACATTTCCACACAAGGGATCATTTGATTCTGGAATGTGCTAGGACACATTCTTATATATTAAGAGTGTGAAGATCTTTTGGTAAAGTTCTTGATTGGATGACACTGTCTTTCCATGGATCACATGATAGGAATCCAGGTGTGATTCTGGAACTGGAGGGGTTTTCAGCTGATTATACCCAGATTGGTATATGATAGAAACATGATGATAATAAATAAAGATGCTTATATTTGTGACAATGGTTACTTCCCCTTGATAATTTTGTTTTTGGCTTTTGACTGAAAGAAGACTATCATAGAATGAAATAGATGGTCTGCAGCTAAGACTAGGGAAAGTGAAAAGTGTGGAAGTGATCACCAGATGGCAACAAGTTTAAGGCCAAGATTGCTTGCCTGGAATCAAAGCTCATTGAAGCTCACATGGAGGATCTCCCAGCAAACTGTAAAAGAGTCATACTGGGATAATGAAGAAGCAAGCATGAATTTCCTGGATCCTCTACACTTTCATATTTGCTATTGATGAGATGTGGATGGTCGTGCACTTGGCCTTCTGAACTGGCAGGCCGTGGGGACCCTCAGATTAGGTCATGACCTTTTCTGGCAGGGGCTGGAAAGCGTATCAACCCCTGAAGAAGGGCAATTGACGTGGTTGGTCGGTGCTTTTATTTTCCCTTTTCAATGCCTGGAACGGTTGGCTTGGGATTTTTGGAAGTCGGTTTTGTTAGCCGGGGAGGCTGACTCTTCCTGATCTGCTTTAGATCAAGTCGGCTTTATAGATGCAGGGAGTTGTAGAGTTAGGGTTAGTACCAGCTGGACGGATGATGCGCTGAGGTGATTTAACTTGGGTAAGCTATTGAATCCAACCAATAGGTTTAATTTAAATTGTTGCCCTGAAGCTGATTATTTGTGTTAATGGGTCGTGGCAGGAGATAATATGATATGATTTGGGATGGCTCGGGGATATACCCTGGTGGGATTCGCCCGAGCGGCAAAATGAGTACAGATGATGACGTAATTAAACCAGGGTTTATTTAAAAAGTGGCTAGTTGAGCTTAAAGCGGCGGAAGTATTGGGCAGGGCTATCCAAGAGTGACCAGATGAATACTCCCCAGCATACAAGGATCAGGGACCCCATCGTGGCTACCAGGACTTTGTTGGCCAACTTCTTGGTGTCGAGCTCTTCCAGGCTGCAGTTGGCGGGGATCTTGGTGCCCCCTGCCTCCAGGATCTCCTTGCGGCGGGACAGGGGGGCATCAAATAGGCCAAGCAGCTGATGGCTGTACAAGGCATAAACGAACGAAATGAGAAGAGCTGCAACTGAAACGGCGATGAGGAGGGGTGTGACCTTGGCATACGTGCGGTTGGGGGTGGCATCTTGGACATGTCCAACAAGAAGATGGAGCAGCGCAACCCCTACGCTCAAGCCCATCTTGTGGGCACCGATCCCCGTACCGATCAGTTCAGTTGGCAAGAGCAAGGGCACCGAAGACGTGAGTGCCACTGGACCGATGGTCAGCGATATGGAAAACAGAACTAAGCCAACAAGGGGAGAGATCATTGTATACCCGAGAAGCGCCATTGACACGGTACACAGGATACATGACAAGAACAACACCAAACTACGCTTGCCAAATCGATCAATGATGCCCCCAATGCTGGGGGACAGAAGTACTGGGATGACAAGGGAGACCGACCCCGTCCATGCAGAAATCTCGTCAGTCGTCCCCCACCGTGACTTGACAAACTCTGTCACTGAACCCAGGAAAGGAGTCCAAACCCCTCCCAACAGCATAATCGTAAACGGCATCGACCAGAACCCCACCGGCAAGTACAGAAGTCGCCGAAGGGAAAACTCTGACCGGCGGCCCGGCAGAACTTCGCCTCCCGCCCGCATAAGTATAAATGCATACACCAGCGTTGCTCCCCACGAAATCGCACACACGCCAACCGCCATCCAAAGACTGGCGCCGTAATACCCAACTGCCTTTGCAAAGGATGGCGATGTCCCTTGAGCAATGAAGGAAAACAACCGTGAAGATCCAATCTGCAACCCAATCACCGTCCCTATAATCGAACCTGAAAACCACTTGCCTAAAATCGTCTCCTGGGCCACGACAATCACCCCCGACCCCAACCCATGAAAAACTCGCCCCACCACCAGCAACGGGAAGGACTGCATGTGGGTTGAGGTTGCCACCAAGATGCTCCCAAGCAGGATGAGGGATGACGACAGCACAGCGCCATACGCCGTACCAAACCGGTCCATAAAGATCCCCCCGAGCAGCGGCATGATGGTGTTGATAAGGTACATGGACGCCTGGGCTGCCCCATACTGGGTGTTGTCCAGCGCCATGTGCAGTTTGAGGCTCGACTTTAGAGAATTGATCGCGTAGGTGGAGAAATGGGATCCGGCCGAGAAGAAAACGGCACAGAACAGCGCCAACAGGCGGAACTGCCACTTGCGCTTGGCCTCGCGCTTGGAAATCTCCTCTTCAATAAACTCACAACCCATACCTACCTTCCTCGCCTGCTGCAGCTTATATGGCGAGGCCACGTAATAGTTCTACTTTCACATTTTGGTTATCTGATGCGGCCCATCCCGAGGATACCATTGGCTAGCTCCGTCCCTGGAAGATTTAACAATTCCAATCCAGAATGCTATCAGATCCAAATCTCATCCCTCGCAGATCGCTTTCAGCAGTAACCACATTCAAATATGGGTTCCAGCGAAGCCTGAATTCACCCGTACTTGTTTATTCGATCGGGTACAAAAAACCAATTCGCATTTCGCCTCGTATCATATCCAACCTTAAATAAATTCTAAACCAATTCCAATAAACCTACCACCGGAATTAAACTTTAATAAGCAAGAAAATACTTACAAGATCTCTTCACATCCCAGAAAACTTCCTTAACTAGTGAATCGCGTCAGAGCGACGGAGAGCCCATGAACTACATTGGCATTGAGCGGATCCATCCTCCCTTTCTCCGCTCGGTAGGCTTGCTTACACGAACCCTCCTAAACGCCAAAGTTGGCTTACCATGGCGCCATGCCAAACTTGGCGAATCTCACCACTGCTTCAACGATGGACATACCCTTCATCCTCACCAACCGACATGCATGCATGAAATTAAACCCAATCAACATTCCAGCCCCACCGATTCTATCTCTCCTCCGAACTACCACGGGGTCAACCCCATCTTCAAAGTTACACGGCAAAGGAATTATTCAGCTGGATCTGAATAGCTTAGACCAGCTATATCCACTAGCCTGAAGAAAGGATCTGATAACTTATCAGATAAACATCTACATACGCTCCAACCCATCCCGGCTAGGGTTATCAATCACACGTGTTAATTTGATTTATGAAACATTTCCCTCCACTTAAAACTTTGTGGAAATCCAACCCCCGGCAAGAAATATCTATCCCGGTCGGTATTGAGCATGATCTCCTCCTTTACTTGGCCTTGCGCTGGGATCTATCATTGCCATTTAATATAATTCTAGCAGTTGTATATCCTGCCATATTTATTTACCTTTCTTAATCAAAATAACTTTACTATTGAATTATATATGAAAATGAGTCTGTCGGGATATCTGTAACATCACATCGAGTGGACTCAACCCGCATGTGAGTAAAATCAATTACTCCATACTATTCAAAGTCGATTCCCAAGCCAAAAGCTTGATTTGGCTCATCCATACACCTTTGAAAGTATAAAGGGTGAATCTGATGGAGTGAGACCTAAATTATATCAAAAATATCATCCATGCCACTCAGACCCCAACAAACTTATACTCAATTGCTTGATATTTAATTGGTGGCCAACCACATTCAACCATACTAAAGTGGCATATCTTTATAGATCTCCAACTCTATACAGTGTGGATTAAAATTGAAGGGGCACAGCAATAATTTACCATACTTTTATATGCTTGGCTGTTCAACCTCTGCTGAGGATCAAATCGGCCAACGAAAATAGAGCTTGCTCAGGTTTAAAGGTATCCGATCAAAAGATATGGGGGCAGGATGATATTCTGTCAATTATTTTTCCGCCGGCTGGTTTTCAGTCAAATTTGATCCATCTATAATTCTCTTCATATATAAAGTTTTTATCTCTACAACAAATCAAATTTTAAATTTGATCTATTTACTAATAAAAGCTATGCTTCACACATGTAACTATTGTCACAACATCTATGATTACCCCCTCTTAGGGAATTAAATCCCTGAGTGACTCACCAAATGATACACTGACTAATCATTAAGTCAGTGGTACTGCTATCATTTGACCATCTAATACATGGATAAAACATTTCAAATCTTAAGTGGAACACAACTTGGATAAACCCCACAACTACCATGATGTACATGGACAGTATGTGGCTTCCCATGATACTATATAATATCCTATATTCATATCAATAAAGTATCATTCTCTTCTTAATTTTCCCATTTATCTTGTTTATTATACTTCTAAGAAGTATATACTCAACAATAATAGCACAGGTAGGTTATCCACGCCTATGCAACTCAAAGGAAAAATTACTCCCAAGAAAAGAATCCAGCAGATGTCACTCCCCACAGGCTAGAGGGACTACAAAGAAGGACAGGATGTCACTACAGATTTTTTTGTCTTCAACAAAGTCCTTGTCCCTAAAAAACAGTATAATCTGCTCAACACTTGTGGTATCCTGAACCTGCCTCCAACTCCAATCCTGCAGACAACTGAAATACCCAACATTGTATTCCAGCGCCTACACTCAGCAGAGATTGAAACACTTGCAGGACTACATCAAGAGAACATCAACCTCTGGATCCAAAGCACACAAAACAAGTTTACACAAGTGGGCTATCCCTGCAGACTCTGGGCCAGTGAGATTGCCCTCTGTGTCACAGGGGCTGCCTGACACTGTGTAAGCAAATGGTTCAACCAAAATTCTGATCACAGTGAAGACTGGGATATGTTCAAAGCTGCTTTCCTTGAAAAATTTGTCATAAATGACTCTGACGTACTGATCATGACAGAACTCAGAAACTTAAAAATGACAGGAACAATAGTGGAGTACATTGCAGCATACAAAGACTTACGTGACCAAGCTCCCAACACCATTAACTTTGACAAGCCTGGACCACAACTGGACTTCTACAATAGCCTCCCCACACACATTAGACGACAGTTTGACATGACCCGCTACAATAATCTTGAAGATATATTCTTGAAAGGAAAGCACACAGCTCAAAAATCTGACAACCTACACGCAACAAACAAATAAACAAACAAAGGAAGAGTCCCACAGCAAATAAGGACCCTTGACCTAACAAATAGAACAACTGAGTCAATAACACCTATCCCTGAAACGGTAATTACACTGCCCAAGCTAACCAAGCTGTAATGCCCTGCCCCAAAGGGCAGGCTTTTTAGTTATATATTTTTTAATTTTTTCTTGATCAATCTTTGTTTTTTTAAAATATTGAAATTAAGTTAATTGTTAATAGTTAAGTATTTAAATTAAGTTACCTTCTTTTTATAACAATTTGCGTTTGAATTTCTGTTGTAATCTCCTGCTTTTTTTGCTACTCAATATCTTTATATCTTCTAATTTAAGTTAGAAGATCCCTAACTCCAATTTTACCTTTTTGCAATTACGCTTGGGTAAGCGCCCGCTCCTTCCCCAGCTTACGGGCTGATCTGTGGTCTCTTCTGGGCTTCTGGTCTCCCCTTCTGCTCCAGGTTCCTTTCCAACTTTCTCCAGTTTGCTCCTGTCCTTAGCTGCTTCTCCTTGATCATCATAATCTCAACTGGAAAAGCTTTTCTATAAATAAGGAGCTTTTAGAGTAGGCTTTAAGCCAAAATTCTAAGTGATTTCTTACCTTCAATCTTTATCAATTTTTAACTTCAGATCTTAAATTTTAGGGACTTCAATTTTTAGTAATACATTCTAAGTTTTCTTATTTTCTCTTTCTTTTCTCCTCAGTTAAATAAATGGAAGTTTTAAAACAACTAGCCTTAGGCTTGTTGTATCCATTATTTTCCCTTGAGAAATCTTTCAATAGTTACATGCACCAGTTTGCTGATGGAGAGTATCCCAATATTGACATTCCCTTAGTTACTGTCGCATTATTGAATGGATCAGCCAAAACATAGCCCGTTTATGTTAAGGACAAAAGAACAATTGTCCAATTCCCACTTGTTTTGCCGCGTTTGCTATTTTATGCCTGTAAACTTGTTTAATTGCACCTAAAAAGCGCTATTTGAATCAAGGGTTTATTGCACATAGAGCTCAGTCTTTACTTCTGCAGCTAATAATATAATTGAAGCATTTAAGAGCCCCTTTCCTCCATTTGGCAAGGCGCATGAAACCAGTTGTTTTCTTGCCCAGGCACTTTTGAATGCCATTTCTCCACCGCCTCCATATGGCAAGTCCTTCTTTTGGTGTCTCTTTACTTTGGCAATAATTCCCCTGCCCCACTATATAACCTTCTAACATATCAAATAAAGCACTAGTTTTGTCATAATACTGATATAGAGCACCTTTTTGGGGAAGCTTCAAATATAAAAGTAGGAAGAGAAGAAGTATATTTTATTGGATAATACTTTAGACTTATATAGATTTAGCTGTGGCGGGGATATTAGTTGGAATAAACCCAGGGGTTGGTCATGTGCTGGATGGGTTCAAGTTGTTGGATACCTGGACAGCCATGTGATATTGGTTTGTTGCCATTTCTGGTATGTCAAATGGTATATTGGAAAGGCACCAAATCAGGCAATGACTGGATGTTAGGTGTGATGGCAATAGCCAGAATACTTGTACATCAGGAGGGGGCTTTGTCTTGACGGCTGCCACCTGATATTCCTGGAGTTGTTTGCTAGTGGGTACCAACTGGGTCAAGTGTTCTCCTTTGCTGGGGCGGAGGCAAGATCTGTGGTACTTTTTGGTGATGGGCTCTTTGGCACCCTGGAACTTAACCAGGTAGGTGTTCCTGTCTGATTGGTATATGATGATTCTTCCTGGTCCCCTGTGTACTGAGTTTAGTTTCTTTTTGTTCCCAGCTAGGACCCAGATGGGGGAGTTGATGGGGAGTGGGTCCTCTGTTGAGGTTACCTTTTGAGTTTTGAGTCTCTTTATTTCAGCCAGTTTGGCTTTGAGGTGTATGTGTTGTAGAGCTGGTTTCTGTTCTACCGTGGGAGGAATCCTTGGGGAGATCTTTATATATGGTTGGTTATTGAGGGTGACTATTTCTGGCTTGTACCTGTATGTTAGTTCAAACGGTGAGTAGCCTGTTACTTGATTGGTATAAACCCAGGATACTAGTAAGGCATGTTTCATATAGAGTGGCCATGTGTCTTTGGCTTTGCCATCCATTATTTTCTCCAGGGTTCTGATAAGGCTGCTGTTAAGACATTCAACTCTGTTTTTGGCCTGTGGCCTGTAGGGCAAGGTTGTGGAGTGTTTGATGTTTTTTGTTTTTAGATTGGTGTTTACTACGTGGCCTGTTAGCTCTTTTGCTCCATCTGTTATGATGTAGTCTGGAGTGCCGTAGTCTGCTATGATTGATTTATTGATGAATCAATTTATTGTTTCCGCCTTGTGATCTTTTGTTGTTCAGCAGATGGGCCAATGTGTGGCAAAGTCAATGGCTACAATTAGGAAACGTTGACTTGTTTTGGTTTCTGGGAAGGGTCCCACTATGTCCAGTCCCCAGATCTTAAATGGTTCAGGGTCAGGTACTGGGTTAACTGTTGGCTGTGGCGCCTTGGTGCTGGCGTATTTTCACATAATGTACACTTTTTTAGAATATCAATTATGTCTTGCTTCAGGTTGGGCCACCATACTATCTCTTTTAATGTGAGATAAAGGTTGTTAGCCTTTGTGTGTCCTAGTAGACAATGGTGTCTTAGTATAGTGTTGACTCTTTTGCAAGTGGGATGTATGGAATGTGTTTATCTTTGATGATTTGATATACTGTGCCATTTAATATGTGGAAATGTTTTTCATTCCTTACTAGTGTATCATGGGTTATTTTGCAAGTGGGATGTATGGAATGTGTTTATCTTTGATGATTTGATATACTGTGCCATTTAATATGTGGAAATGTTTTTCATTCCTTACTAGTGTATCATGGGTTAGTTGATGTGTGGAGGGATCCTTTCCTTTTGTCTTGTACTCAGTGTTGTATAGGTTGGGTCAGTCAGGGTTCAGGTGGTCAGGGTGATCCTCTCTTGGCTGGCATAGCCTAGAGAGAGCATCAGCTGTGACCAGCTCTGCCCCCTTTTTGTATTGGATGTCCAGGTTAAGCTTTTCCAGCAGGGACATTCATTTGGCTTGGCGCCGTGCAAGTGCGTTCTGAGTTTTGAAATAGATTAAGGATTTGTGGTCAGTTAGCACTCAGATGTTTAAGTGTCCTTCCAGATAACATCTCCATTTCTTGCATGCATGATATATTGCTAGCAATTCTTTATTGTGTATTGGGTATCTCTGCTCAGTGCTTTTTAGTTTTCTGCTTTTGTAACATACTGGCAGGAAATATTGCTGCCCTGGCTGGCAGATGCGTAGGACTGCGCCAATGGTGGTGTCACTAGTGTCTGACTCAAGATTGTAGCACCCGTTGTTATTAGGGTATTGCAGAATGGTGCTTCAATCAAAGCTTGTTTTAATAGTTGGAAATTCTTGTCACATTCTGGAGTCCAGATGAATTTCTTTTTTGCATTACCTTTGGTTAGGTCATTGATTGGTGCAGTGAGCTTTCCGCAGTCTTTGATGTATTTCCTTAGGTAAGCTACCATACCGAGAAAGCATCTAACTTGTTTCACAGAGGTGGGGTGTTGCATGTTATTTATGTCTTTTATTTTATCTGGGTCTGCTTTGCTGACATTGTCAGAGACAATGTGGCCCAATAACAAGAGTTTCTTTTCCATAAATTGGCACTTACTGAGGCTTAGTGTATAGTTTGTGCTTTGTGAGTTGATTGAGTGGTTTGCAGACATGTGTGAGGTGTTCCTCTTTTGTTTTTCAAAATATGATGATATTGTCAAGGTAGCATAATGTATTTGAGAGACCGTTTAGTGCTTGGTTTATCATGGTAACAAATGTTGCAGGAGCGTTGTTCATCCCAAAGTTCATTACTTTACATTCAAAAGACCCAAATTGCGTGCAGAACACAGTCTTTGGTATGTCCTTCTCTTTGACTTCAACTTGGTTATAACCAGATGTGAGGTCAATTTTGAGAAGATTTTTGCTCCAGAGAGCCTTGAAAATAGGTCTTCTATGAGGGGAAGTGGGTATTTATTTTTTATTGTACTTGCATTTAGTGCTCTGTAGTCAGTAACTAAGCAAAGAGATCCTTCTTTCTTTTTTAAGAAGAAAACTGCTGCCCCCCATGGGGATTCAGACGGGCAAATGAATCCTTTGGCTAGGTTATCCTTGATGTGGGCTTTAAGTGTTTGGGTCTCCATGGGGGGAAAGTCTATAGAGGGGTGCAGGTTTGGGCATGGCTTTGCATAATTCAATGCCATGTTTGACCTCACGTTTAGGGGATAACTCTGTGAGTTCTTCCTTGAATACATGAGTGTATTCATTTAGGAGTGCCACAAGTTCTGGGTATTGGATCTTTTGTGTTTGTATATTATTAAATTTGAAGTACCTCATTATGTGAAGGGTACTGTCTTTGGTTAGATGTTCAGAGTCATCTTTATTTATGACTTGGAAAAATACTGTATCTCTTAGAATTAGGTCATTGGGTTCTTTGAGAATGTTGAAATTGACTCCATTACGTTTTATTGTCATGGTTTTTGTTTTCCAACATACGCTGGGATTCACTCAGGTGAACCAGTCCATGCCTGCTACAATGTTGTAGTTTATGTTGTTCATGATAAGTCCTTTGATTGACGTTTGTATGCCTTGGAGGTCAATTCTGAAGGGATTTGTTTTGCCTTTGAGTAGAACTTTTGATTTGTCTGCCATTCTGGCATATTTGAAGTTGGATTTGACAACTGGTATTTTGTACTTGGTTACAAAAGGTTTGCTAACCATAGTGTGTTGTGCACCAGAGTCAAATAAAATTTTATGTGTATGTGATTTGTAAGTGCTTGAATAGACAAGAAGTTGTGAGTGATCTTTAATTTTTATCCTCATAAAAATGGAGGATTGTGGGACACGGGGGATGTGGGCAGCAAGTTTATGCCTTGGTACAATTTCTTGTCAATTTGGGGAGAGACAGGGGAACTTAAGCCTGTCCCCCCTTCTCTTTTCCCTGTTCCTCTGTTTTGAGACCTTTGAGATCAGAGAATGTGGGGTCAGATTCATAGCGGGTTGCTACTTCAGCATTGTTAACTTTGGCAGTGTCCTCTTTCTTGGGACGGGAGCGGTTTGTGCTTTGGCTGCAATTGCCATTGTTGCACTTGGAGTTGCCGTTGTTATGGCTGGTATTTTGGCGTTTATTGCCATTGCCGTTTTCTCTGCCATTGCTGTTTGAGGAGCGGTTGCTGTTGCGTGCAACGTATTCCATGTTGGCGCGTTTTTCAGCGCGCTTGGCTTCTGCAATGAGCGCAGGCATGGAGGTATTTGCTTCTGGGCAGATGATGGCAGCAACAGAGGGTTTTATTCTGTTGATGAATGATGCTCTGGTGTGTACACTATCAGCTTGTGCTGGGTTTTGGATTTTGCAACATATTTCCTCAAATTTGTTGGCGTAGGCTGCAATAGTGGTCTTCTGAGGAAGATCACTGAGCTGTATTGCAATATCTTGAAGAGATTTGATGATGCAGAAATTGTGGGTGATGTTGGCTTTGAACTCCTCCCAATTGTCAAGCTGGTTGTCAGTTCTTGAGCCAACCCAGGTGGCAAACCAGTTAGCTGCGGCCTTGTATAGACGCTTGCTGGCTTCCTGGACCCATTTCTCATGCAGGATGCGGCTGGCGCAGAGTTTAGCAGCTGTGTGGTCTAGCCAGTTGATTAAGTTTTCTTTGTTTTTACCAAAGAACTTGTCAATATCATTGTAATTGGTGTTGGCAACTTCACCTGTGATAGGCGGTTGTGCGTTTGTTTGTGGTTGAAGAGAGTGACTGTATTGAATTATCTTGGTGCATGCTTTGGGCATGACCAGACCTTTGAATACGGTGCATCCACTAGGAATATCTTTGTCAATGTTGTGGGCGCAGAAGTATGTTCTCCAGGTCTCCTGGGATGTGGCCTGGTTGAGTACGTGGGTAAAGGTGGGCGGGTTCTGTTCAGTCATTTTCTCTTTCATTGGTGTGATCAAAAACCGTAGTGCTACCAGTGATATAGAGAGCCTTTTTAGGGAAGCTTCAAATATAAAAGTAGGAAGAGAAGAATTATATTTTATTGGATAATACTTTAGACTTATATAGATTTAGCTGTGATGGGGATATTAGTTAGACCAAACCCAGGGGCTGATCATGTGCTGGATGGGATTGAGTCGTTGGATACCTGGAAAGTCATGTGATATTGGTTTGTTGCCTTTTCTGGTATGTCAAATGGTATATTGGAAAGGCACCAAATTGGGCAATGACTGGATGTTAGGTGTGATGGCAATAGCCGGAATACTTGTCTATCCAGACCCTTGACAGTACCTTATATTATTCTGTCCTATCTAAAGGCTGCCACTATACCATCAACAAGTATAGTATTAAGAAATAGGTTCCTGACTAACTGTATGTAGAAATTAGCACTCCTTGCTACCTCAAATACAACAGTTACTAATTGTTCACTATTAAATACCTTGTTATATATTCTTTGTTTAGGGTTCTTAAACTTGATCACTCCTTTTTTAACCCAGTATAATTTCTTAGCAGGATTCTGTAAAATTATATTACAAACAGCACCTACCTTTTTATACCTTCTGAATCTTAACCCTAATGCTTTAAACGCTTTAGTTTATAACCTTGCACCACTATGGGCAAGATCTTACACAAGCAAGCACTGAAGACACCACTGAGGAGGGAAAGGCTCAGGGGATTGCTTAGGCAAGCTGCCCTCTTCCTCTCAACAAGACTTGTACAGGGACCAAGACGTAGACTCAATCACCATGATCCAAGTACCCTCCAGTGATCCTCTACTGTTTGCTGCCCAAACCATAAAAAAACTCCTCACCTATCCTTCCTGCTTTTGCAGATATCAGGGCACAGCATGATTTGACACTGGAGCAGATCAATCCCTTTTTGATAAAAAGTTTGCCAACCTCATGAAACTACCAAAAGTCCAAAGCAATATTAAGAGAGTTATATTGACAGATAATAGAAGTTCACCAGTCATCAAGGAAGCAAAATCTTTCCGCACCCAAATAGGAGATATGCAGACTACGCTTAATGGCCCAATCATAACAATCCCCAAGTATGATGTTATAATTGGCCTGGACTGGATGAGAAAGACCAAACCCCATATTGACTGGGATAGGGCTACCCTCACCATACAACAAGACAAGGAGCATCACCATGTTTACCCAACTCATCTTGATACACTCATGAGAGACCACATATTTGTAAAGATTATGAAGACAGAAGAGGAAAATGATCCTAGCAAAGCCAACTGTAACACTTGCACGTATGAGTTTATCCACTTTAAAAGTACAGAAACCATACACAAAAGAGACCCAATGCAAGCACAGCTAGTCATTGAATTCCCTTTTGTTTCCAAGAAACTTTACCAGGACTACCGCCTAGGGCTGCGGCGTCCCACTCCCAGACAAAACCCAGATTATGTCCAAAGTTTCTGAAAACGTGAAAGGCAATATATTTTCTATTTAAAGCTGACTTTAAATCTGATCTTCTAGGAATGCCAGAAAAAAGAAGAGCTTTGTCCAGAGGTGGAACACTGCAGCCCTACTACCAGCCCAATAGGGGCATACAGCACAAAATCAACCTTGATGGAAGTGTGATAAAAGCAGGTCCTATTTACCGCCTAACACCACAAGAAGACAACACCCTAAAAGCCTATCTTGATAAAGCACTCAAAAAAGGACTCATAAGACCTTCTAAATTGCCTTTTGGTATGGCTGTCTTCTTTGTAGCAAAGAAAGATGTAGACTCTGACTGTTCACAGACTACAGGGCGCTCAATGAGGTTACAATTAAGAACAGATATCCCCTGCCCCTGATTGATTACCTTTTTGATGCCCTGAGGGTCCCAAGTCTTCACAAAAATCGGCTTGACAGCAGGTTATCACCAAATTTGCGTGATACCAGAGGAAATACCAAAAACAGCCTTCAGAACAAAGTATGGGTCCTTTGGGTGTGTGGTCCTTAACTTTGGCATAACAAGTGCTCCAAACACTTTTGTAACCTTTATAAATGAAGTCTTCAAGGAACACATCAGAAAAAGGGTCATCATCTACCTAGACAACATAATCATATACAGTCCAACTGTAGAAAAATACCAGAAAGATGTCTTCCTGATCCTTTGCACTCTCAAAGATAATCAACTTATAGTCAAACCCTCAAAATGTGATTTTTTCTTGTCAAACTCCCATTCCTAAGACATCTTATCAGTAAGGAAGGAATAAAACCAGACCCAAAAGGATATGTGCTATAACTGACATGCCAGCACTGCAAAATAAGAGTGAGCTTTGTACATTTCTGAGCATGGTAGCCTACGTCAGGAGATTTATCCCTGACTGGGGCGCCTTGACTGCCCATATCCTCAATCACAGACAATACAACCAAATTTTTATGGACATCACTAAGAGACCAACATTTTGACAACTAAAAAAACGCACGGTCACCTCCCCTATTTTGCAATATTCAAAATGTAAAGGAGTATACAAACTAGAAACTGATGCCTCCAATTTTGCAATAGGAGAAGTACTTCAAGCGCAAACTACAGAAAGTGACTTCCTCCCTGTTGTATATGATTAAATTAAAATATTGATGGCAAAAAATATAATCCATTGAAAACAAAGAACTAATAGCAATTCCTTATTTTTCAATGAAATGGTGCTGTTTCCTGGAAGGTGAACAAATACTCAAAGTGCTAACCAACCACAAGTCACTGATATTCTCCAAATCTCAACAACACCTATCAAGAAGAAAAGCTGAATGGATGAGCCTTATACAAAGGTACCCCATGACAATTGAATATAAACCAGGCAAAGAAATGCTTAACACTGACTCCCTATCAAGGTTATACTGTAAAAATCTCCTATGCACTTATGGAGACCCTGATTGGCCCATGTTAATAATGGGAAATCTCCAGGAAGGATTCTCACCTGGCACATCAATGGACATCCAAGAGAAAGTCCTCAAGAACAAACATCTGTTCAAAAATGTATATGGTACCCTGCACCAAATACTTCCAAGTTTTGATACTGTACCCTACGTCCCGTCAACACAAAAGATTGACACCATACTCTGATATCAAAGAGATCTGAGACACAACCATAGCCATAACTTACATGAATATATCAAGACACACTACTGGTGACCCAACATGTTGGACATTATCAAAGAAGTAATGTACAATGTAAGGTCTGTGAAAAGTACGTCCATCCAAGGCACTGCCCAAATCAGTAATACCAGTGTCAATCACAAAACCTTTCAAAGTGTGGTACTGGATATTGTGGGACCAATTTCTGGCAATAACAAAGGCAAAAATTACACTATGACAGCGAATGACTATACAATCAGGTGTCCTTTAGCACAAGCTACAAAAGAACATAAAGGCAATGATGCAAGAAAATTTATTAGAAAATAAATAATATCTAAGTTTGGTAAACCTGACCTCCTGATTCCAGATGGATAAACCAAACTTGAAGCCATTGACACCAAAATCTACCTCACCAAGAATGAAATAAAACACATCACAGCCAGTCCCTATCACCTGCAAGCAAATGGAAGAGTAGAACAACTAAACAGCTTGCTATTAGAGGCCCTCAGTAAGTTATCTTCTAACAATTTAAAATCCTGGGTTGATATGTTATCAACAGCACTCATGGTATGCAGAACACAATTCAACTGCAACACGGGCAAAAGCCTTTATGAATTTGCCTATGGGCATAAGCCTGCCATTGTTGGCACTACTGCATGACAACGTTTACCTTTACCTAAGAAGGTACCAGATAACAGTGAATCTGATGTACAGCATGCTAGAAAGGACCAAGAAGACATGGAAAAGAAAAGAGTTGAGAGAGAAGCAATCCTGCTACAACAATAATGCTTCCAAGTCAGGGACAAGATCTGGGTTGTCAACCATGACATTCACAAGTTGGATCCAGGGTTACAAGGACCAATTATTGTCATGGAAGTCAAGCACAACAATACCTACCTAATCAAGGGTATTGGCGCTCAAACAGAACTTAAACACATGCACCATGACTGCCTCCACCCATATAAAGCAAGAATAGCGCGACACAACTCCCAACTCCCTGTACCTAACGCCAAACTGGATCAATACCAAGCCTGAATCCCTAACACTCTCAAGGAAATTCCCAAGGTTCCACCTTCTAGCACCCCAGGGGGAGATGTTGCTAAATCTACAATTACTCCCTAGCAGGAAAATAATTCCCTGACTAACCATTAAGTTGGTGGCACTGGTATCATTTGGTCATCTATTATGGGGATAAAACATTTTGAGTCCTAATCAGAACACAACTTGGAAAAATCTTGTGACTTAAGAGGAACAATTAATTGGATAAGCCCCATGACTACCATGACATACAAGGACAGTATGTGACTTCCCATGATACTATATAATACCCTATATTTATATCAAATAAATTACCATTCTCTTTTTAACTTTCCTCTTTATCTTGCTTATTATACTTCTCAGAAGTATACAGTAGCTTTAAAAATTATGGCAACAAGCAAAAATACTTTGGATTTAAACAAAAAAACTCAGGTGTAAACAAAATTAAAAATAAATAAATCTATTGTAAATCAACATAAATTTATTGCTTTTAATTTTGTTTACATCTGAGTTTTTTGTTTAAATCCAAAGTATTTTATGCTTGTTGCCATAGCTTTTAAAACTAGTGTATAATTTACATTGGCAAATATTAAAATAGGTGAATTATGAGACAGGATATTTAATGAGGATAAACTATAAACTACTAGAGTAGTTTGTTGGTAATAATTGTTACTTAAGGCTCTTGGGTGCATCTTGATGAGGTGGCCTTCTTGGGTGTAATATTTATTCATCTTAAAGACACCATCAATGATGGTTCTGTAAGCTGCTACCTGACCTCCTTGAAGAGTAGGAACTGAAAATCAACACATGGTTTTAGGAAGAATTGAGTGTGGGGCATTGTCAGATAATTGTGGACCATGGATTTTATCATCAGCCAGATGATATCCTAAGTCTTCTAACATTAGAAAAGTACAGAGAACCTGTGACTTTGGCGTAACCTTTGGCCCAGAACTTTTGTTGTCATCAGAAGTAGCAAGTCTTACAGGGCCCAAGGCCCAAAGGATTTGGGATGGTTCCTACTTCTGGATATAGGTTCATAAGTTGTTGTCTCTATATTTTACTATAGGGTTTAATACTTATGGTGACAGTATGATCTTTGGCTCTCCACTTAATTAGAATCAAACTAGGGAAATGATTTGAAATATCAACTCTTTATTAGAAGACTGATATTGAGGCTGGCCTGGCTGCCCGCGTTTTTCCAAGTTAGCTTGGCCCAACCTTGAGTGTGTGCGGTTTGTGACGGAAGTTTGCTTGACAACTTCCACAGCTCAGTATCCTTTCTGAAGCTGAGCAACTATCCCTCAATGTGAGTGGAGTAGCTGTGGACCTGGACCACGTTGCAGGTGGCTAGCTAGCCTGACTGGCTACTAGTTGGTGGAGATGATTATTCCTCAATCAGAGCTACCCTAATACAATAGGCTAAAAGCCTTTTATCTTAGAGTGTTTGGCTTGACGGCCCAGTCTATTTTGAGCTCTTCTAGAAGTGTTTCAGATGATAGCCCATATGATGGCCCTTGTTCTAGAATGTAATTAAAGTTTAGAATAGTAAGTATATATGGGAAGCATGTTTGAGGTGGTTGTTGAGGTGGAAAAATTAATTGCACAATATCTGCATTTTTCACTATTAATTAGGAATAAATGAAATTGTTAATGCAAGGACATGATTTGGTCGTTGATTCATTGATCCTGCAGCCTGCATCATTCTTTGAAACCATTCCAAAGAGTGATTGCCAGCTGGCCCGCAATAATTGTATGAATCTGTTAATTAGTCAATATCCCAAAATCCTGACAGGCATTTACACCCCACTTGGACTCAATTTTCTGCGCCACCACCACTTGTGATTGATTGTTAGATTTAAATCTATGATTTCTGCAAGCAGGTGGGGCTTTATACAGGTTTCCTCAGGTGGCAGGGCTTTGGCCAGGCCACTCCCAAGAAAACTATGTCCGTGAAAATTTTATTATTCTTCTATTTTTTAGAAATTATTTAGTCCTAACACAAAAATGACATCTCAAAATACCTTTGAGTGGGCATAATATGACATTCTGTTTTTGAAATGGTGTATTCTACCCACACCCAGAAGACTTACTTGTGTGATATGAGCTAAAGGAGTACATATCAAGAACAAGGTTATTGTTATATTCAATCTTAAAGTATTCAATTTCTTATAACAAATAGCATTAAATTTATGAGCATTGTTTTTTAATTTGCAGGTTATTTCAGGATTTTTTTCAAATTGTTTATTCTATAATATACCAATGCTCTATCACTTATAAATGATACTGGGCAACAGCGCCCATGTTGACACTTTGTCAACATGGTCACTGTTGGCTCAAAACTCTAAATCTCCTATGTTTTTTTGAAGGTTGTTCTAGCTTAATTCTTTCTTTAAAAGCGTTCAGGGGTGAGAACCCAGAAAACACAAAAAAATTGTGGTCAACTCAAAGCAATTTAATATTAAGCTTAATAAAAAACT